>ML317663.1:0-50368 GCA_005239505.1 Nicotiana paniculata
CCTTCTCTTTGGTTGTTTCCTCAGAATCATCTATGAAATCAAGTAGTAACTCAGAGAGTTTTTACTTAGATAGGAACTTTACTTTATTTTTAAGATGAGAGATACCTGCCTCTGGTTCTTCATGTGATTCCTTGTCAGATTCTCCAATTGCCATGAGCGCCTGATCTTCAGTCTCCCCATCTTCTGATTCTTCATCTGAACTTTCCCCCCAAGCAGCAACCATAGCCTTTGTTGTGTTTGTCTTGGGTTGAACCTGTTCCTTCCTCCTGTTCCTTCTCTCATATCTTTTCTTTTTCCACTCTACTTCCCACTGAGGATACTTTTTATGAGATGGTCAGTCTTACCACATTTATAGCATCCCTCGTTGGTTGGTCTTTCTTGAGCCTTTGCTCTGATGTAGTTTCCTTCTCTAGAGATGCCTTTCTTCCTCATGAGAAAGTTTCTGAATTCTTTGGTAATCATGGCCATCTCATCATCTTCCAGATCTNTTCTTTCATAGTGAAGTTTTCATACTGAGAGTATAGTAGAGTACCTATTGACCTTTTTACCTGAGGTGTTCCTTCATGGGCTACTTGCAAGATGTCCCAAATATCTTTGTCAGTGGTGCAGCTTTGGATTCTGCTGTACTCGTCTAGAACTAGTCCACATACTAGCCACTTTTTGGCCCTTGCATTCTTCTCCCATTTCTTTAGATCCTCAGCAGTGCAATCAGCTCTTGTCCTTGGTACATCTATACCTTCAGCAGTCTTCATCATGGTAGCTAGAGGACCATCAGTGACTATGTCCCAGAGTTCATAGTCTTCTCCAATTAGGTGATCCTTCATCCTATTTTTCCACCATGAGTAGTACTGACCATTGAAGAGTGGTGGCCTTGCGCTTGATTGACCTTCCCAATTTCCATGTGGTACACTCATCTTGATATTCTCCAAGGTGTTAGCCTTTAAAGGATAACCTGCTCTGATACCAATTGAAGTTTTAGACTTCAATATCACACAAGAAGATAGATTACTTTGTGTGGTACCCAATTTTCGAGTGTTGTCTCAGTAGAAGAACCTGGTTCTTCTTGGTGTTCCAACTACTACTGTTGCGGAATAATAAGAAGCAATAAAGTAAAAACACAGAGATTTTTACGTGGAAATCACCTGGCTCAAAAGGTGAAAAAAACCACGACCTACTCCTCGGTAGGATTTGCTCAACTCTTCACTAAAAACTCTGAGCCAAACGGACTTACAAAATAAACTATTTTGTAATCCTAGGACTAACTCTAATCCCTTCGTAGTAACTAGCCCCTATCTAATTTCTACAAGCTTCAAGTTAACTCTAACTTGAACAATGTGTACCTATTACAATTGCTTCTATGAAAGCTGAAAAGATACAATATTAAAGCTCCTACTACAATCAACAAGACTCAATAATCAATCTGATGAAACTTGTTCTTCTAGTTGAACTGTAGACTTTGCATCGCACAATGATTATGCTAGCAAAAATTAACTCTGGGAATTTTGCTTTCAGACTTTGATTCACTTCAGCTTTGTGCATGTTTAATTTCAGCAGAAATACATCAAGTATTTATAGAGTCAGTCGTTGAGCTTGTCTTCTAATTCCAGTTCAACTCTACCTGGGTGAACCAATTCGAACCAAACTCAACTTCCTTTCTTTTGTTACTTTCCTTGCTGAATTCGACTTAAATTAATCAGATCAGTTTGCAACCTTTTCGAATTAGGAGACAATATCTTGGTACATTGATATTTCATATTCAAAACATCTCCTAAGCATATACGGTTCATGTGCCTGCTCGTCAGTTCACGATGTGCGCTCTGATGGACCTGGTTCAACTGGTCAGCCTTTTGTCAATATTCAAAACTATGCAGTGACATGGGTCAACAGGAAGAAAACTTTCACCCCGTTGGGGGAGCGTTATACTAGTTTATTCCAGAGATTGAGGCAGTTGGATGTGTTGAGGCCAATTGAGTCGAAAAATTGCCAAACCCTCCTCCAAAGAATCTTGATTACTCCCTGAGATGTGCATACTTTTCTGGTACTCCAGGAGATGATACAAAGAAGTGTTGGCACATGAAGAATGCCATCCAGGAACTCATTGACACAAACCAGATTGTAGTCCAAACCCTGGAGGCACCCAACATCAATCAGAACCCATTGCCAACCCATAATGAAATCAACATGATCGGGATAGTACATAAGGAGAGGGAGCTCAATAATCCATCACAGTCCGTCATGATGATTCGGTTTAGTAAGGTCAAGCCATTCAAAAAACCGACGGTTGAAGGATCAGTGAACAAGTTGAGCACGACAAACGGTGAGCCGTCTGTGGTAGTTGAGAAAAGAGCCCCAAGTAATGTTGTAGCAAAGCAAGATGAGTCAAAGGTGGTCGTGCCAGGGTTGGCGAGTAAGCCTATCATAATTGTAAAGGGTGCCCGTACTGACCCACTCATCATCAAACCTGTAACCTAGTTGCCGGTAGTCAACACCAAGGCTATCCCATGGAGCTACGAACGGGTAATAGTGACCTATAAGGGAAAGGAAGTGAAAGAGAAAGTCAATGAAGCCTAGGGATTAACTCGTTCGGGAGATGCTTTGCCCCGGAAGAGTTAAGGAAAGCTAAAACATCCAGAGATAACCCAGCTCTAGTAAAGAAAGCAGTCACTGAAGAAGAAGCGGAGGAGTTTTTGAGAAAAATGAAGGTACAAGATTACTCCATCGTGGAGCAGCTAAGAAAGACGCCCGCTCAGATTTCCCTGCTATCATTGTTGATCCATTCATATGAGCATCATCGGGCCCTGATGAAAATTCTGAACGAGGCTCATGTCCCTGACAAAATCTCAGTGAACCATCTGGAAAATATCACCAACAAAATATTTGAGGTGAACATGATCACCTTCTCTGACCACGAGTTGCCCGTGGAAGGAACTGAACACAACGAAGCTCTCTATCTTACAGTAAAATGTGAAGATTCTGTGGTCACCAGGGTATTAGTTGAAAATGTCTCCAGTGCAAACATTTTCCCTCTCTCTACTCTGAACAAGTTAAAAGTTGATGATGAGAGGATTCACAAGAAAAGCATATGATTTTGACGGTGGAGGAAAAGACTTGGTTGGGGATATAGTGCTTGAGTTAACAATAAGGCCGGTGGAGTTCACCATGGAATTCCAGGTATTGTACGTGGCCGTCTCTTACAATATGTGTTAGGTCGGCTGTGGATACATGCCGCCAAAGCAGTCCCGTCTTCTTTGCACCAGATGGTCAAGTTTGAGTGGGACAGACAGGAGATCGCCGTGCATGGTGGGGAGGATTTGTGTGCTCACAGTGATGCCTATGTCCCATTTACTGGGGCCGAAGACGACAAAGGGCCTTGGGTCTATCAAGTTTCTGAAACAGTGCCGGTCGAGAAGGTTCCAGAAGGGGAATGTATTCCAACTCCAAAGATAGCCTATGCATCTGTCATGGTGGCCTCTGAAATGCTGAAAAATGGCTTTGTACCAGGTAAAGGTTTGGGTGCATCCTTGCAGGGTATCGTACAGCCAGTGTCCCTCCCTGAAAATTTGATTACGTTTGGTCTTGGATTCAAACCCACAACAGCATATGTGAAAATGGATAAAAGGTTGAAACAGAAGGCGTAGGCACTTCCGAAGCCTATCCTGTGTCTCTCCAGGTCCTTTGTCAAGCCCGGTGCCAGGAAACGCCCAGTGTCAACAGCTCCAAGTCCTGTGGTTGACATTGATGAAGAGTTAATTGAAAGGTTCCAGAGTTTGTTTGAGGATGTGAACATGGTAGAAGTCAGAGGAGGGTCCAGCAAAGCAGACGTACAGTTCGTCGGGCCGAATGTAAAGCTTAACAATTGGAAGGCAACTCCTCTCCCTACTTGGAAGGAGTCTTAGTAGTTTGTCTGGTTTCCTTTCTATCTGGGTTATTCCAGGGTTGTGACCCAGATTTTTATTTTTTGTTGATGTACAAACCCTGTTATCCTTTATTTTCAATGAAATACAATTTCCCTTTCCATCTTTCCTGATAGTTCTTATTTTTGTTTTCTTTTCTTTTGTACAGTTCTTTTTATGTTGGTTTCAATGACATGACATGCGTGAGGAATCTTCGGCCCAATCTTAAAAGTCAATCTAATTCTAAAATAATAATCCAAGAAATAGAGTGTGATGATGAAGCAAAATATGATGAGGATGAGGCATTTGAGGAAATTAGTAAGGAACTAAATCATTTTGAAGAAAAACTCAAGCCTAATCTGAATGAAACGGAAGCAATTAATTTAGGAGATCCAGATAATGTCAGAGAAACTAAGATAAGTGTCCATCTTGAGCCACAAATCAGGGAAGAATTAGTCAAAGCATTGTTTGAATATAAGGATATTTTTGCATGGTCGTATGACGACATGTCAGGCTTGAGTACCGATTTGGTGGTCCACAAGTTTCCAACTGACCCAGCATCCCCCCCCCCCCTTCAAGCAGAAGCTGAGAAAGTTCAAGACTGACATGAGTGTGAAGATTAAGGAAGAAATCACAAAGCAATTAGACGCAAAGGTCATTCATGTCACACGGTATCCTACTTGGTTAGCTAATGTTGTGCCAGTTCCAAATAAGGACGGCAAGACCAGGGTGTGCGTTGATTACCGTGATCTCAACAAGGCAAATCCAAAAGATAATTTTCCATTGCCAAATATCCACATTCTGATTGAAAACTGTGCCAAGCACGAGATCGGGTCTTTTGTGGATTGCTATGCGAGGTACCACTATATTTTGATGGATGCGGAGGATGCATAAAAGACAACATCATTACTCCATAGGGAACTTATTGCTATCGGGTAATGCCATTTGGTTTAAAAAATATTGGGGCAACTTACATGAGGGCAATGACTATTGTGTTCCATGACATGATACACAAGGATATAGAGGTTTACGTGGATGATGTGATCATAAAGTCAAAGAAACAGGCCGACCACATCGGAGATTTGAGAAAAAATTTCCAAGGGCTCCGCAGGTACAACCTTAAGCTTAACCCTGCCAAGTGCGCATTTGGTATCCCATCCGGAAGGCTATTGGGATTCATAATCAGTCGTCAAGGCATTGAGTTGGACCCATCAAAGATCAAAGCTATTCAAGAGTTGCCACCTCCAAGGAACAAGACTGAGGTGATGAGTTTGATCGGGCGTTTAACTACATTAGCAGGTTTATTGCTCAACTCACGACAACTTGTGAGCCCATATTTAAGTTTTTGAAGAAGGATTTTGCGATCAAATGGACTGATGAGTGTCAGGAGGCATTCGATAAAATCAAGGGATACTTGTCAAACCCACCTGTGTTGGTCCTGCCGGAGCCCGGGAGGCCTTTAATTCTTTATCTGACGGTCTTGGACAAATCATTTGGCTGTGTGTTGGGAAAACATGAAATCACTGGTAGGAAGGAACAAGCCATCTATTATCTCAGCAAGAAGTTCACATCCTATGAGGTTAAGTACACTCCCCTTGAAAGGACATGTTGTGCCCTGACTTGGATGGCACAAAAGTTGAAACATTATATGTCGTCCTATACTACTTACCTCATCTCTCGCCTGGATCCTCTAAAGCACATCTTTCAGAAGCCTATGCCCATAGGAAGACTTGCGAAGTGGCAGATTTTACTCACAGAATTTGACATTGTCTATGTGACTCAGAACACGATGAAAGCCCAAGCATTGGCCGATCATCTGGCCGAGAACCCGGTCGACGAAGAATATGAACCATTGAAAACTTATTTTCCCAATGAAGAAGTGATGCATATTGATGAAGCGGAACAGGTTGAAAGACCAGGTTGGAAACTTTACTTTGATGGAGCCGCTAACGCGAAAGGTGTCGGGATAAGGGTCGTGCTTATTTCTAAAACAGGGCATCATCACCTTGTTACGGCGCAACTTCGTTTCTATTGTAACAATAACATGGCTGAGTACGAGGCATGCATTTTGGGGCTGAGGTTAACTATAGACATGGGAGTCCAGGAAGTTTTGTTCTTGGGAGACTCGGACCTTCTGGTGCACCAAATTCAAGGAGAATGGGAGACACGGGATTTAAAGTTTATACTGTATCGACAATGTTTGCATGATGTTTGTCAGCAGTTTTGATCAATAGAGTTCAGGCATATTCCAAGGGTCCATAATGAGATTGCTGATGCTTTGGCTACCTTGGCGTCGATGTTGCCCCACCCGGACAAAGCTTATGTCGACCCTCTGCATATTCAATTTTGGGATCAGCATGCCTACTGTAATGTGGTCGAGGAAGAACTCGATGGCGAACCGTGGTTCCATGACATTAGGGAGTACATCAGGATGGGTGTGTATCCAGTACAAGCCACAGGTGATCAGAAGAGAACAATTCGACGTTTGGCTAGTGGATTTTTCTTGAGCGGGGGAATTTTGTACAAAAGAACTCCAGATCTTGGGCTATTGAGGTGCATCAATGCTAAGCAAGCCGCGACTATCATGATCGAGGTACATTCCGTAGTTTACGGGCCGCATATGAGCGGGTATGTTCTGGAAAAGAAGATTCTTCGAGCACGGTATTATTGGCTCATCATGGAACGTAATTGCATCAGCGTTGTGTGCAAGTGTCATCAATGCCAGGTGCACGGAGACTTGATTCACTCTCCGCCATCTGAGTTGCACACAATGTCCGCGCCATGGCCCTTTGTTGCTTGGGGCATAGATGTCATTGGACCAATTTAGCCCGCGGCGGCCATTGACTATTTCACTAAGTGGGTCAAAGTTAAAACTTTCAAATCTATGACCAAGAAGGCAGTGGTCGACTTTGTTCATTCGAATATCATTTGTCCGTTCGGAATCCCAAAGGTAATCATCACAGACAATGGTGCTAATATTAACAATAACTTGATGAAAGAAGTATGCCAACAGTTCAAGATTACACATCAAAATTCCACTCCATATCGCCCCAAGGCAAACGGAGCTGTCGAGGCAGCCAACAAGAAAAGAAAATACTTCAGAAAATGGTGTAGGGTTCCAAGCAATGGCATGAGAAGTTGCCTTTTGCTTTGCTAGGTTATCGCACTACTGTTCGCACTTCAGTAGGTGAAAATCCTTATTAGTTAGTATATAGTAATGAAGCAGTGATACCCACGGAAGTTTAAATCCCATATCTTCGGATTGTTGTTGAAGCCGTAATTGATGATGATGAGTGGGTCAAAATCCGTTTGGAGCAATTAAGTCTGATTGACGAAAAAAGACTGGCAGCAGTGTGTCATGGCCAGTTGTATCAAAAGAGAATGGCAAGAGCATACAATAAAAAGGTGTGTCCCCAAAAATTTGAAGTGGGACAACAAGTATTGAAACGCATCCTTCCACATCATACTGAAGCAAAAGGCAAGCTCGCCCCGAATTGGCAGGGGTCGTTCATCGTAACAAGAGTGTTGTCCAATGGTGCTTTGTATTTAACAGATATAGAAGGCAAATGTGTAGATATGGCTATCAATTCCGACGCAGTCAAAATATATTATGTATGATTTCTTTGGTTTAAATTATGTTTGTTTATACTTGGCATGTTTTGAAGATTGGAATGACGAAAGCATTTTATTCTGCTATCTAAACACTTTACCCTTTGTTACCCCTTTGAGACTTATTAATTTTCTTTCATACCCCTCTTTTGGAATCAGTGGAAAGGTCCAGAAACACGGACACAAAGTTAAATAAAGAAGTAAAAGAAGAAAAGAAAAGAAAAAAATATAAAGAAAATAATGAAAAGAGTGGGAAAAAAAAGAAAAAAAAAAGAAAAGAGGAAGAAGAGAAAAAGAGAAAAGTAACAACAACAAAGCAATTCCTACCCCATGAACTACGTTCGACCTGATTCCTTTTAAGGATACGTAGGCAGCCTCACGGTTCGGTCCCATCCAAATAAAAATGCAAAAGCCCCCAGGCAAAGAAACTGGAGCAGAAGTTGTGGCTATATAAAAGATCTGATTCCAAAAGTTGTAATTGTAAACCCACTCAATTTATTTTGAGCCTTTATCCCTGCTTTCTAACCCCATCCAGAAGCCTACATTACGGTCCAAAAAAAGACCTTCCGACCAATGTTTGAGAGTGCCAAGTCAATCAAGACAGAGGTATGATTCGCACCAAGGGGCAACACTCTGTGCCACACAAAGGAAAATAAATAAATGAGAGAGTCTTATTGGTGAAAATCCTCACGGGCACCGTAAGGCGATGGTAAGCTGAGAGAAATTAAAATGAGAGAGTCTTATTGGTGAAAACCTTCACGGTCACCATAGGGCGACAGTGAGTTGAGAGATGAACAAATGAGAGAGGTTTGTCGGTGAAAACCCTTCAGGGCATCGCAAACCGAACAAGGTCAGTGATTGCGCGAAGAGATTGGGTTATGGAGATACTGGGCACAGGGTATGACAACTGAAAGTTGATTGGTTGAACAGGTTGGGATAATTAATCCGAAATGCATGTCATGATCATTGGTACCAGCCGCCTCACTTAGATAAGTCTCTTTTTCTTTTTCCTCCACAAACAATCATCCTGTTTCGAATTTTCTTCTTTATTCCTGATTCTCAAAGTCATTGCATTTAATTTTGTTTGGGTTTATTTCTCTATGGATTTATCAATGTCAGCTTTGTTTAAGCAAGTAAACAAGGATTCCAAAGCTTACTACCAACTTTCGATATTGCACAAAGCAAAGTGAGGCCAAGACACATACCAGAAAAGCACAATGCAAAAATGGAAAATAAGGTGTTAGTGAAAGTTCAAGTGGTCGAGAATGTCGTGGAAGAATGCCACAAACTAACCACCACACTTTTTAAACTGATAAAGTTTTCTTTGATTGAAACAGGGGCAGGAAATATCGTTGGTTCCGGAGGAATCCTCCGTAAGGAAAGCATGTACCGGACAGGTTCGACCGTGAATTCTCAAGACCCGCCTGGATTATGGGATTTAATTGGAAGTTCTCAGAACCCCCCCCCCCCCTGGATAATGGGACTTAGTTAAAATTCAAAACATCCATGAGTAACAAGATCTAGAATAATCTCTAATTTGAGGAAATATAGTTGGCTTTAAAGTTTTCATTCTTACGATGAGATTCAATTGGAAAGTGTCAGGACCTTCCTGGATAATGGGATTAGTTTAAATTCTTAAAAATTTTGGGTAACATGATTCGATTAACACTTACAAATGAGCCCAGATACCAAACTGGGGCAGAAAATTTTCTTTGTTTTGTCTGTTTTGTTGTGATTGCAGGCATCCACCTGGAGAATAAGGGAATGCATTTCAAAGTTCCGGCAATCAGGCGCCCACCTAGAGAACAAGGGAATATAGTTTGAGTTTTTGGCAATCAGGCTCCCACCTGGAGAACAAGGGAATACGTTCGAGTTTTTGGCAATCAGGCGCCCACCTGGAAAACAAGGGAACACAGGTCAAGTTTGGCAATCAGGTTCCCACCTGGAGAATAAGGGAATACAGTTCAAAGTTTTGGCAATCAGGCGCCCACCTGGAGAACAAGGGAATACAGTTCGAGTTTTGGCAACCAGGCGCCCACCTGGAGAACAAGGGAATACAGGTTCAAGTTCCGGCAATCAGGCGCCCACCTGGAGAATAAGGGAATGCAGTTCAAGTTTTGGAAATTAGGCGCCCACCTGGAGAATAAGGGAATGCAGTTCAAGTTTTGTCAATCAGGCGCCCACCTGGAGAACAAGGGAATACAGTTCAAGTTCCGTAAATCAGGCGCCCACCTAGAGAACAAGGGAATACAGTTCAAGTCGTGAAAATTAGGCAGCCACCTGGAGAACGAGGGAATACATTTCAAGTCGTGAAAATCAGGCACCCACCTGGAGAACAAGGGAATATAGTGCAAGTTGTGGAAATCAGGCACCCACCTGGAGAATAAGGGAATACAATTCAAGTTTATGGAAACCAGGCGCCCACCTGGAGAACAAGGGAATACAGTTTCAAGTTTTGGCAATCAGGCGCCCACCTGGAGAACAAGGGAATGCAGTCCAAGTCTCGACAATCAGGCGCCCACCTGGAAAACAAGGGAACCCATTTCAGAATTCAATTCAGAATAAAAGAAGAAAAGAAAAATCATCCAAAATGCAGAAGCGGAGACAAGATATGGATTGCTCAAAGACATGACTGAGTCACGAGCATGGAATATCCGATTTTTCTCCGAAGAAGTCGTGGAAGAATAAATCATCACCTGCAGCTAGCATGTGTCAAGGATAAAATCTAAAGTCTGCATGAATACCATTTAAGACCCAAGATCAAGCTTCAGAAGACTTATAGATAGGAACCTTGTAACTCACAGTTGATAGGTTTAGCTAGCCTTTTTCATTTTTTGATTTTAATGAAATGGCAGGAACCGCGGACCGGAGCCTCGAACAGCACCTAGCTCGACACTCCCACTCATCCTTCTATCATTCTCCAGAACTACACTGACCTGATTCCTTTATAGCCAAGGATATGTAGGCAAACTCGGAAGCAAGGTTCGGTCAGACCTTTTCAAAATACTTCCCACGGAGTATTCAAATGGGCAAAAATCGCTCGTATCCGCTCACTTTATCTTTGCCCGAAAACTCTTCGTGTTTCTGAGCAAAGAGTAGCAGTTGTGAGCACGTGATTTTTGACCTATGTGAATACTCCTACAAATTAAAGAAAATAAAATTTTCTAATTATTTGCAATTTTGTAGTATCTTGTGTTAATTGTTCGCATTTTTGTGCGTTTACTTTTGTTAAAAATCATGAAAAAATGTCAAAAATACCTTGCATTGAATCGAGTTTTGTTTTCATATTTTTAGGACTAATTAGTAAATTATTTGTTTTATTTCAAAATGAAAATCACAAAATTGACTCACTTTTGCGTTTTGGCTTTTTGATTTCAGATTAGTAATGTCCCCTTTTAATCTAGTGATAATTAATTGTTGTAAATATTATAGTCGATAATCAACTTAATTTTGCAAATTAATTTAATTTAGGAATGTAATTTAGGCTTTTTATTAATTAAAGAAAGAGAACAAGAAAAGGAAATGGGTTTGGTCTTAATTTAAGTTAGGCCCAAAGGCAAAATTGGCCCAAAATACCTCAAAACCCACCCAACCCACCTTCACACCCTCAACCCGTCCGGACCAGGCCCTGACCCGCCCCACTTTATTTTTTTAATCTCAGTCATTCATCACACGCTGATCCAACGGCCCTAGATTTTGCTCCCTTACCCAAATATAAAAAAAACCTAACCCTATCTCTAACTAGCCCAGCCGCATCTCCCTCTTCCCCCACCCATCTGCCACCGATTCAACCACCCAAACTCTCCGGAATCAGGCGAGTCACTCACAAAACTCACCCATGTGCTCCCTCCTTTTTCCCTCTTCCACGTCACCCTAACCGTTTCTGACAAAATATTTCCAAATCGTCACATGCCTTCCCTCACTCGCCCGTTCGTGAGCAAATCACGCGTTAGAAACCTCTAGAAGGCGTGTGTTGGATGAGTGAGAGGCGTTGGATCGATTTCCTTTAATCCAAGCCTCACATTCATCACATGCTCATTTTCAAGGAGGATATCTATCTGTTTCTGGTTATAAAGAGGGGAGATGGAGAAGAAATGGAGAGGAATTTTTGGAGAGGAAATCAATAGAGAAGGAAAATTAGGATTGGTCTTTTGAAGAATTAATTATCGACTCTTTGTGTTCTTCTTCTTTATTTCCAGATTCCAGAAAATTGATTCAAAAAAGGGGACTTCATTTCTTTATGTTCTTGTTTTACATTTCGAAAAAAAGTCAAAATATACAAACAAAAAAAACATATAGTTTTTGTTGTTCAGCCTTGCTCTTTCCGGATTCCTTCTGGTTTCAAAGCTGAAATCTGTCTAAGTTGCGTTTGGTGAGGCGTTCGTGATTCGAGTTCGTGGTTTCGAATTCGATTGTCGTTGTTTCATTCAGTCCATGTTAAATTCATCACTCAATTTTTGCTTGTATCATATCCGGATAGGTATTTACTGAAACTTTAACTTCAGGTTCGTCCTCTTCCCTTTTTCTTTCTGTTTCAGTGTGGATTCAAAATGTGATGAGAGCTTCAAAGATAAAAAAAATATTTAAGAGCTCGTTTGGAGGTATCATATTCTGAAATGATCTGTGTTGAACATTCGAGGTCGCAATTAGATTTCTATACATTTTGAGTGTCTTTCGTGTGCCGTTCTGTCTGAATCTATACTCATTGTTGGCTTAGTTCAATCTTTCTAAGTTTTCTAAAATTTGATTATTGTTGGAATCATGAATCTGTGATACTTCTTGTTTGCAATTTTGAACTAGTATGTTTATATGCCTGGTTGAAATTGAATGTGAAACAAAATATGTATCCGAGCCGCTTTTGTCAAAATTTATACTCTGAAGATGTTCCTATTTTCATGTCGCCCTGTTGGCCCTAATTAATGCTCAAGAAGAATATTATGAATCCCTGCTAAGCTTTTGTCTAGCTGATTCCTATTAAATATGAGCCTATTAACAATATTAGAATAGTGTTATGTGATCTTATGGCTTTGAAGTCGTGTATATAAGGACGGATGTCTCACTTTGAATGTTGTGTTTTTGTCTTTCGTCTCGTTGATTTTGTTTAACATTTCCTCGCCTGCATGATTATTTGTTTTCTTTTTGGGGGGCATGAATCTTGGCTGAACTAAGTGTTAGTCTCCTATTCGACTCACGCATGCTCCAAGTGAAAAGGCAAGTCTCTTTAAATCATTTAATTAGTTCAAGTTTAGATCCCTTGAATTCTGTTATTAGCAGTCTAAGTAAGTTAGATGGCTCTGAAAATAGATTAACTTAACTATAGGCTCTGTTGTTTTGACCTAACGGTTTCATTCAGAATTCTCCTTAGCTTCATTCAGGACAGGGAAAACCAAATTTGGCTATACATTCTCTTAGTGACTGTTGTCATCGAATGGTGATCATATAAATAGCCTGGATTGACAAGCTTAGAGTTGAAATGTATAAACATATGTTTGACTTGTTTGCTGGAATGCTTTTCTATTTCTCGCATAGGGAATGCAATTGAGGGGTCGCTTTATGCACATTTGTGTCACGATCTATTATGAGTTTGTTGGGTTAAAATTTCAATCATGATTCTCACCACTTTATTCTTCCAAACGTGTTTTCATGTGTGAGTAACCTTCTCTGTAAGCCTAAATAGATAGGAATTACCTTTTTGTCAATTATGTATACGTTTACGTAACACAAATAAAGATTAAAACGAGCATTCGTAGAGACACTTTTAGGAACGAATTTCTTAAAATTATCGGAATTATGTACACGTTCGCGTGACGTGATTTCGATTTATTTTGACAACCAAAACAAAAATACGCGTTCTCGCAACTTCGGCCAAACATTTCTTAAATAATAAAGCGTGATAAATTGTGTACACATACGCGTGACATGATTTAAGCGCGGATTTTCATATAAAACCAAGGTACACGTTCGCGTGACTTTGGCCAAATAATTTTAATATTAAGCGCCATTAATTGTGTACACGTACGCGTGACATAATTTTTAGTGCATTAAATAAGATGAGTACACGTACGTGTGACTCGTCTCAAATAACTCTTCGAATACAAAAGAGTAGTAAAAGCGGTAAAGATACAAAAATGCATTTAGGTGCTAAAATCAGTAATTAAACAATTTATGCCAAGTTTAATCATTAAGTGACCGTTCTAGAACCACGGAACTCGGGAATTCCTAACACCTTCTCCCGGGTTAACAGAATTTCTTACCCGGATTTCTGATTCGCGGATAATTTAACAGAGTCAAAATTCCTCGATTTTGGGATTTTTAATAAATAAATGGTGTCGCGGAACACCGTAAAAAATTTGGGTGGCGACTCTGAATAAATAAAATAAATCCCAAATTCGATTATGTCACTTAAAGTGGAAAAATTCCCTTATTACCCTTACCGGGGTAGTAAAAAGGAGGTGTGACAAGGAGCGTATGTAATTACGAAATGAGTTGTCTAGTTCGTCCAAGGATATGCTAGGGATTGCACCTGGTAGCCTCATTTATTCTTTAGAGGACGCCAAACACAATCTGCGGCTCAGACACAGAGAAGGATGGGGGGATGAGGTTACAGGGCCCCTGGCCTTGGTGCCTCTAGGCCCCGATGATGATGAGCCGGAAGCAGCTGATACAAAGGACTCCGAGTGACAGGGAGTATTTCTTTTCTCACTACTTTGCTCTTTCAAATGTATATGCATCGAGGACTATGCATGACTTAAGTGTGGGGTGGAAAGAATACTGCTTGTGGGGTTGTTGTATAATTTGTATAAATGTGTTTTCTTTTTATTGTTTTTGTGTTAATTAGTTTTGTTTATGTTATTAGTTATTAGTTTTGTTAGTTTTAGTTAGGTTGTTAAAGAAAAAAAATAGAAAAAGTTCGAACTTTTCCCGACGATGGATCTGTTGGACAATTTTCTTTAGGGATAAAGTTCGATTTAAATATTCCAAAAAGATTTTTTTATTTTTTAGGATAGTTAGGTAGTATCCCTTGGTTTTTATTTGGGCACCGGTTCTTTTCCAAGGTTGTATCTCGAACCGGGTACTTTAATTTTTTTCTTAGGAGTAGTTAGGAAGAAACTGGGTAAATTTGAGATACCCATTGACATGGTTGGGGCTGGCATATTAGGTTATGACATACATTCTGTTTCTCTTGTATTTGGTTTGACATGTGAAGCCTAAGTAAAGATAAATAGTCTATTTTATTACGCCTTAGCTCAGTTGTTTGAATTGTATGCCACATAATATAATATTACTTAATTTTGTCAATTATGTGTCCTTGCTTGATTTGAGAGTTGAACAAAACCATCGTGATTGAGTCATGTGCAATGTGTGTGTGAGGCTTAGTGACCTTATATGCTATTCTATGTAGTCTAGAACTTGCCATGTGTGTTAATTGAAGCGAAATTGTAGGTTATGTTAGTCTAGGAGATGACGTATGCATTTTCTTGCTTGATCATGGATGTGTTTGTCGCATAAAAATAAAATTTTCTGTCACTAGCCCCTTTGACCTATAGACCTTTTACTTGGCACCCACATTACAAGTCGTACCCCTATTTTGTTCTTAATTTGAGATTTTTGCACCTTTACCTCCTAAGGCACTTAGTCGCTAAAAGAAGTAAGGTGATATGTTGGGAATAATTTTTGAGTGGAGCCATGAAAAGGCCCGTTGGTGCACTAAAATTGAAATCAAAAGCCACTAGTCAATGAACTTTCATGTATGAAGTTTGTGTAGAAAAAGACATTGTTGTAAAAGAAAGAAGAGAAAAATTATAGAGAAAGTATGTAGAAAAATATACACACCTCCACTTCCTATTAATTTGTGCTAGTGGAAGTATAGAAGTGCTTAAATGAAAAAGGGCTATGTTATATATGGGTTGTGGCAAGTGAATTGGTTGAGAAAAATATGTGTTTGAATTGTGAATGTAGTGTATTAAAGTGCTTAGGAGGGTTAGTCACTATTCCTAAATATATCCTACCCGTCCCTTAGCCTACATTACAACCTTAAAAGTCCTAATTGATCCTAGATTTGGCTAGCTTAAATTAGTAGAGATCTACACTACGGGCAAGCTTATGGTGCGATCACAGGATGAATATGAATTCTTTGTGAGAGTGAGTGAATTTTGTTCAATTATGTGATATCCTTAAATTATGTTTAAAAGCATATTTGAATGTATGGACTAGTCTATATTCACTTTTTTGTTTGTTGGTGAGGACACATGATCTCATGAACGATTGGTAATGTCGTAAACTTTGTTGTTGGGTAAGTGAGTGAATTGAGAAGCCTTAATGGTTACAAGTTGACTCTTGAGGATGGGTGGTTGCAATATGGTTGTTGGTATAATTGATTTAATTGTTATACTTGGGCATGTTTAAAAGGGGAAGAATGTAATTTTTTGTATGTTCATACTTGATTGCCGGTATCGATCATAGTCAAAGGGGTAAAGTGTGTGATTTAAAAGTAAAATTCTCCTTGATAATGAAATTTGTACGTATTGAAGGGTAGTAGATTGTCTCATTGCTCGAGGACGAGCAAAAGTCTAAGTGTGGGGTGTTGATGTTTATCTTAAAGTATATATATTTGTGTATATATTGCCTCATGTTTTACTTTTGTTTCGTGAATTTGGGATGTTAAACATAATGATTTATATTATTTTTAAGTGTTTTTATGTATAGGAATGATCCGGGAGCCATCAGGGGCGAAACACACGCAATTAGAGCCAAAACGAACGAAACTGGGCAAGTGAGCATTTGGGCGCCACAGGCAGCGCCTTGAGCCACCTGTGGCGCTGGAGGCAGTATGGTATTTGGAGGCAGTGCCCTGGTGGGCGCTTGGCTCTTTCTAGGGCGTCGGTGGTGGGGATTTTCTTATTTTTCCTGGAACATGGTTTATTCGACCCTAGACCTACCCAACACGTATAAAAGCAAGACTAAACATATTTTTGAAGGGATTGACGCCACTTTGGAGGAAAAACACACACGGGATCATTAGGAAGCGGAGAATTCTCAGTTTTCTTCATCTTTCTCTAGTATTTTCAATTGATTCAATACTTATGCAATTGTTTGATTACATCATGAGTGGCTAAACACCCATTGTTCTGGGGTTGTGATTTAGCCATGAATATTGTTATTTGACATTAGCTTGATCTTGATTATAATTCACCAATATATGATTGTTTCTTCAATTCTGTGTTTAATTGCTTAATTGTCTGGCCAGCAGTTAGGTTCTATTTACTATCTATTCTATGCTTGGGAAAGCCATGTATAGATTAGATAAGAATTGAAGAGAGCGAGATCTTAACCCTTCAGGGAAGCGAATTTGTGGTTAGGATAGGAATATACCTAGTCATCGTGCTTAATTAAATATCGTAATCCTAATGTGTTCTAATAGATTAATTTCATAGGAATATAGGCGTTAATCTATTAAGAATAAGCGAGTAGTACTTCAGGAGAAGGTTATGAGAGCAATTATCGATTAATTAGCAACCATGAGTGAATTATATGAAAGGGAGAGTTAATTAGAACACAATATGAATGGTGAATCGATCACAACCCTGGAATATTTGTCTTTATTGAATACAAAACAATCAACTCGTTACTTGATAATTTAGTTATTACTTACAATTTTAGTTTAATATAATCATACTCTTGGACTTTGATTTTGACCGGATTGAATAAAAATTTTAGTGATTTAGTGAGTAGTTTAATACAAGTCTTTGTGGGTTCGACACTCAAATTATTATTATATTACTTGTCGCCCACGTATACGTGCGTGTGCGTTTGGGAGCAACACACACACTAGTAACTTATGATTTTGGGTTGTATTTCTACGTTTATGATTTGCATTTAGACGCCTTTGTTTTGATTATTTTAATTCCATTATTTATTAAATCTTTTTAAATTAAGGGAATTTATTTACTCGAAAAACATATTAAAAATCGGAAATCACTAGATTTTTCGTTGTTGGCTTGCCTAGCAACAGTACTGGGCGCCATCACGGCCTAAAATGGAATTGGGTCGTGACAACAATACTTGTACTATAGGGATTATCCTTGATCGTTTAATTCTTTTGTTTCTCATTACGATTTGAGACTAGACATGCATAGAGTGATAGACTTGCTATTATAAAGATTTCACGAGTTTCATGATTTGCTAAGGAATAATGGTGTTCCTCTTACGGATTTTCTCACGCGCTATGTATTTTCATCGAAAGGTTTTCCAAGAAAAAAATTATAACTCACACATTTATTCGTGAGTGGGGGTCAAGGACCCGTTTAAGCTTCTTATTCTAATGGGATCGGGTTGTTCGCCTCAGCAAGATTTATGTACCACACTCTTATGGGAGCGGGCCATTCGTCTCGACAGTTTAGTAGATGCATTAATGGTTCGTGCGCTTCGACCCTCGGCAATGCACAGATTATGATGGGATAGGGTCGTACGCCTCGACAATTCTATAAAATATCCTCATGGAATCGTGCGTAACATTGGCAAGAAGCCAGTGTATCTGTGAGTTTTTCCTAATTTGAATTGTACCGACCTCTTTGGTGAGGTCCATTATACACACACACACACACTATATATATATATATATATATATATATATATATATATATATATATATATATATATATATATATGCCCCGGTTGAGGAGGAATTTGCTAACTGAGAGCTTGAGTTTATTGTAAAGAGGAGAATCATACCACGTATTGATACTTCTTTATTTCTTTTATTTACTCTGCATCATATTTGTTTACCTTTTTACTGTAGCTGATATTATTGGACCCCTAGTAAGTGTCGATGTTGATCCCTCGTCACTACTCCTGAGGGGTTACGCTAGATACTTACTGGGTACACATTAATTTACGTACTCATATTACACTTGCTGCACATTTACTTGTGCAGGTACATTTATGTTTGGTGGTCCTTTGGGCGTGGAGGCGGGGATGACGTGGGGACTTACCATGAGTTGTATTTCATGTTATGATCCGTAGCCGGTAGAGTCTCCTTCAGAGCTATTATATTTTCCTGTCTAATTTGTATTACGGACATATGTTCTATTTTATTTTACTTCCTAGTTGATACTCATGCACTTGTGATACCATATTTTGGGGGTGCTTATGGGTTATTCATTATTATAGTTATGAAAAATATTATCATCTACCACGTAAACTCGACTTCTTACTAATTAATTGAGGGAAATTATGATTTTAAAAATTTTAAAGCGAGTAATTAAGTTAACCATTTATTGTTGGCTTGCCTGGCGCGGTGTTAGGCACCATCACGATCTTTAATGAATTTTGGGCCGTGATAATGATTATTTATTTTAACTGTATATTTTTACTTTTTCCGATCATATCTGTAAAAAATATATATATTTTAAGTGATTCATAATTTAGAGCTATATAAAAAATTATAGTCAAAATAATAAAAATCAAACTACATATTTCTTATATCTTTTTAGATGCCTTGGCTATTTATATCAATTGTATAAATCTTTATTTTCAGGTCAAATTCAAAAAACAATAACTAAAAGTTTATTATTTTTAGCCAAATAAGAAAATTATCCTAAATAATGTAGTTCTAGCCAAGTTTTATCATAAATTTTATTCGAAAAAGATTATCTAAAAAAGTAACATACTTAAAAAGATATAAAACATATTTTATTTTTCAAAAAATGCGATATGAACAGGAAAATACACGTGGCAAGCGAGTGCATGCTACTTTCCTAGGATGTGATCATCTAAGGGGGGTAACAACTATCAGATAACCAAGTATAGGTGGGTAATTAAGTCCACGAATAGTTCAAGGATGTAACCAATAATATGTGTCAAGTTTAAGGGAGTTTTAACGTATTTTTCCTTTAATTTATTGTGAGGGGTAATAATTGTCATATTATTAAGGATGTTTTGTCAGCTGGCTATCAAATTAATAATTTTTAAAAATAAAATACAGATTAAAATATGGCACAAATATAGAGTACGGCTGCAAATCCCTATTTGTAGGCCAGCCAAAACAAATATGGACCTAGCCACATCTACACCCTTATATCCAATATTATCACGTTACCCAACCAACATTTATAGTAATAAATTAGGCCTATTGTCCACTTATTATTTCAAATGACATTCTTCCGATCGCTCCATATATAAATATATTTTAAAAATATAATACTTATGCACGCACTATTAACTCTCTACATTTCTTCCTTTGAAATACTAATAAATCTAAAAAGGATTTAAGTTAGATACCTTAAAACTGTAAAAAAAAAAATTTAATTGATTATAATATGTTATTCCTCTATTATTTAGTTACCACATCAAATTTACTACGGGAAGTTTTCTGTTATTGCAAGTTTCACTTAACATATTAGTGTAAAAGTCACATTTATTATTAGTGCATAAAAATTAAGCTCGGTCTGAACATGGTGATTTTATAATATTTCTCTCTTTTATTTTTTGTACCCCATATTCCTGTTTTTCTTTTAAAATTAGGTTCTTATGGTAAATTTAGATATATAACGGCCTTATTCCCTAGGTATTTTTACTATTGGATAGAGCTAATGACGAGTCAGAAATTCTTATAAGGATATTTTAAAAAATTCAAAGACGATATATACTTGAAATTTGAACTAGAATTTGTGTTATGTTAGGGAGATTTAAAATTTTAACTATATATAGAGGAATCGTTTTTACCTTATTTATGCACCATAATTTTTCGATTTAGGAGATTCAGAATATTTTATTGCATGTAGCTCCGCCATTGATGTTTAATCAAAGAGAATAAACTTTTGAATAAATCTTTTTTAGGGATATGCTAAAAGGAAATAGTGGAACAAAATTAGTATATATAAATGAATCTTTAAGGAAAATGTACACGGTATAACTTACACACTATATTTTCCGTATATAAATATACTTTAAAATAATTATAATATATAGCTACACTTTGGATTTTATAGTAAATACTCTCTCTACCTAAACTGAAGTAACTTTTTCATATCTTCCTTCTTTCATCTTCATACTATAGCTGTCTCCAGGGGCGGCTCATCCATAAAGCAAGTAAAGCAACTGTCTTAGGTCCCACATTTGTGGAGGGCCTTTTTTTTTGTTACACCTAATAGGTTATGTATAAGTTTTAAAAAAGGTTCAGTAAAGTGAAAAGTTTGATTTCTTTCTTTAACAAGTATAGAGAAGAGGGATTTGCAACTGCTATAATTTCTGCCACGAAAATTGCACTTGAAATGAATATATAACCCGAATTTCGTAAGAAAAGTATGATACATAGAAAGTAACAATTTGATGAGAATGTTGTAATAATATCTCTATATCTTTCGAAGAGTCTTTTGGAGTTGATTACTTTATACATAGTAGACAAGGCTATTTTTTTCACTTCAAAATAGATTTGAACAATTCGAAGCATATGAAAATATTTTTGATTTTCTATTTAACAGTAAAAATTAAAATCACTAGATGATGAAAATTTTAAAAAATATTGTCTTAATCCTGAATGTTCCTTAAAGCATAATAATCAATTCGATATTGATGATTTAGATTTATTTTCGAAATTAAAAATATTAAGAAAAATAGTACAAATTAGAAGATGACAATTTAATTGATTCACTCGGTCAAATAAAAAAATTTGATTCTTTTTTCTATGACTATATTACTTATGGGATAATGTTAATAACTCTTGTTACCGTCGCTTCAGCGGAAAGAAATTTTCAAAATTAAAACTGATAAAATCTTACCTAAGATCAACAATGTCAAGAAAGGTTAAATGGATTAGGTATATTGTCAATTAAGATAGACTTATTAGGAGTTATCGATTATAAAAAAAATTATTAATAACTTTGTATCTAAAAAAATAGACTTTAAATAAATAAATAACCTTTTTTTCAAAAAAAAAAGTTAAGATCCCTGGTAAAGTTTGATTTTAGATCACAAAATTCATCGGGCCGCCCTCCATCTTCCTTAAACTCTCTATCTCTCTCTGTTACAATCTCGTGGGAGACCCATCATCGGACTAACTCGCCGGAGTACTGCCGTTCAACTTTCTTTTTTATTCTTGTCTCTTTTCTACTCTCTCTTCTCTCCCTCGCCAGGTCCACCACGAGCCACTAGTTCTTGCCGTGACTCGCCGAGAAACACCAACTCCATCTCTTATCCTCTCCATTTTCAAG
The DNA here is from genome assembly GCA_005239505.1 of Nicotiana paniculata. Lineage (NCBI taxonomy): Eukaryota > Viridiplantae > Streptophyta > Magnoliopsida > Solanales > Solanaceae > Nicotiana > Nicotiana paniculata. The sequence goes on from ML317663.1 coordinate 21,713, forward strand.
CCAGAATAGCCCCGGAAAATACTCGAATCTAGCCGAAAAATCGAATTCTGTGAACCCGCTCTCCATCTCCAGCATCTTTCTCCATCACTACCTATTTTTACGGTGAAAATCAAGTTATTGGTTCTTCTCTTCAATGAATGTATGTCGTATGTATTCTACATCGTATTTCGTCCAAGTATCTAGTGTCTCATAGGCTGTATTGACTGTATCCAGTTTCTCATAGGCTTTTCGTTGTTGTATTGATTATATTTTGTCTCTCATAAGTTGTATGTATGAACCATATATGTATTATGATTTCATATATGGAATGTATGTATATATGCTTTCGTTTATTTTTCATTCTTGTATCTAGATATGTGCTTTTCATTACTGTATTGCCTGTATCCGGTCTGTTTTTCATTACTGTATCGAGTCTCTGTGGGAGTATTTTTCATTAATGTATGGACCATCTGTGGGAGTATTTTCAAAAATTTTAAATAGTCATGTGTCATTTTATTTTATAAGTGTTCTATCTATTTTTATGTGGCTTTTTGTATGAAGCATTGTGGTCAAATACTCTTATATAATTGGTACATGACAAGAGTTTTTAGATGTGACATTCTTTTAGAAATTGTTTGACAAATGGCTTTGCTAAGCCAAGTGTCAATTTGCATGGGATGTGTTGTCATCTTGCATGAAGAAAATTTGACAAGTAAGTAAAACACTTGTCTTGTGTAGAAGCTTTCCTTAGACCTATATATAGTCATGATTAGGCCATCATTCTTCAATCATAAAACACTAGAAAAGCTAATCATTAGCAAAAGAAGAAATTCTTTTATCTCCTTTCCCTCCTATACCCTCTCCTTCTAATTTCTTCTTCTAATATTTTAATTGGCATAAGATATTAGTTGCTCTTTCTCTTCCAACTTGCTGGATTTATTATTTAATTTTGTTGATTCATGTATCCTCTAAATAAATAGAGATGGGCTTGTTTAATCCTAGGAAAATATTTCACATTGCTGAAATAGTTTCTTAGGACAGTGCCTAGCACGACTCAAGCCAGTTGGTGTATTTTCGCTCACAAATAATTTTATTGCAGTATTATCGTTATTTTTCGGTGTTATTTCCCTACAATCTAAGAAACTATGGCAAGTAATACTATTGCGAAAATTTTTGATGATGCTACCAGTTTTGGTGTTGTTTCCGCTGCTATTGTTCCAACTGTCCTGCCATATATCCATGGTGTTGCAAATATGTTATTGCATCCACAACTTTGCCAGCCACTAATGACAAAACACAGGTATATAAACAGACATGATTACATATCCAATGCTAAAATTAAAACCTTCAAGAAAAATGCACCTCAATGCAAAAAAAGAGTTGGGATAAATAATAATCTCGCTAAGTCAAAACTAAATTTGACTAAAGCGGATAATATAATTGTTGCGGTCATTTCCTAAATAAATAATATGGCCAATGTGAGAGATTGGGTGATAGACTCTGGTGCTACTAGGCACATTTGTGCAAACCAAAATGAATTTTGTCTTACATTCAAGTTGAGGAAGGAGAAGAAACTATTTATCAAGGTGACTCAATAATAACTCGAGTTCTTGGGAAAGGAAAAATTCTTCTCAAACTCACATCTGGTAAAACTCTAGCACTGAGTGATGTGTTGTATGTTCCCAATATCCAAACCAATTTGATTTTTGTGGGGTTATTAGAAAAAGTTGGAGTAGAGGTTTTCTTTGAAAATAATGAGGTCGTATTGACCAGAAATGATATTTTTGTGGGCAATGGATATTGTAACCATGATTTATTTATGCTTAATGTTTCTGATACTAGATATGAAAATACATCTTCTTCTGCCTATATGGTTGAATCAATTTCTTGGTGGCATCTAGACTAGGACATGTTAATGTTACGTATATAAAGAAAATACAGTCACTAGGATTAATATCTGGTTTAGACTCAAATAATATTAATAAAAGTGAAATATGTGTTGAAGCTAAAAGTACTAGAAAGATCTGTTTTTTCGTAAATAGAGAAACTGAATTGTTATCTTTAATTCACACTGATTTAGGCGACTTGAAGCATACTATGACTGGAGGTAGTAAAAGATATTATGTGACTTTTATTGTTGATTTTTCTATATTTACTAAGTTGTATTTGCTTAGAAATAAAGATGATGCATTTAATTTTTTTTTCTTATAAAATTGAGGTTGAAAATCAACTTTGTAGAAGAATCAAGAGAATTAGATCTGATAGATGTAGAGAATATTTATCTTTAAATGATTGAAAAGAATGGAATAATTCATGAAGTAACTTCGCTTTATTCACCTGAGTCAAATGGAGTAGCTGGAAGAAAAAATAGAACATTGAAAGAGATGATGAACTTTATGTTAGTTAGTTCTAATGCTCCTGATAATTTGTGGGGTGAAGTTATTTTATCTGCATGTCACTTATAAAATAGAATACCACATAAAAGAACTGGCAGAACTCTGTATGAATTTGTGGAGGGGTTATAAACCTAACTTGAAATATTTAAAAGTGTGGGGGTGCCTTGCTAAAGTTCTTTTGCCTGAACCTAAAAAGAGAAAAATAGATTGTAAAACTGTTGATTGCATGTTTATTGGATATGCTGAACATAATGTTGCATATAGATTTCTTGTTTTAAAAAGTGATGTGCTTGATTACGACACTATAATTGAGACAAAGAATGTTGAGTTCTTTGAATATATTTATCCACTATCTGATAATATTTCTCATACATCTGTTGAAACAAATAATAAAATTACCTCTAATGAGAAACTGAGAAGGAGCAAAAGACCTAGGAAAGAATATTTTTCATAGGGAAATGATTTTCAAACTTTTCTTGTCGATAATGAAGCATCAAATTATTTTGAAGCTATATCTTCTTCAGATGCTAAATATTGAAAAGAGACAATAAAAGTTGAAATTGATTCTATTAAGAAAAATAATAGATGAATTTTAACTGATTTACCTCCTGGTGCAAAGCCTATTGGTTGCAAATGGATTTTCAAAAAAAAATTTAATCATGATGGATCTTTAGATAAATATAAAGCTCAGTTAGTAGCAAAAGGATTTTCTCAAAAATAAAATATAGATTATTTTGATACATTTGCAGTAGTGACTAGAATTTCTTCTATTTGAGTTTTAATTGTCTTATTTTCAATCCGTAAGCTTTTTATCCACCAAATGAATATGAAAACTGATTTCCTGGACAAGAAAATAAAGTTTATAAATTAATTAAATCTCTTTATGGCCTTAAACAAGCTCCTAAGCAGTGGTATGAGAAATTTGAACAAGTCTTACTGAGAGACGGTTTTTCTTCAGTTGAGGTGGATAAATGTGTTTATACTAAAGTGGTATACAATGATTATGTGATAATATGTCTGTATTTTGATGACATGCTTATATTTGGTACAAATTTAAATATTGAGGAAAGTACTAAATTATTTCTATCTGCTAATTTTGATATGAAAAATCTGGGTGAAGTAAATACAATATTGAGAGTTAAAGTTATAAGGAGTGAAGAAGGAATTATGTTGTCACAAGAACATTATGTTGAGAGACTTCTTAAGAAGTTTGAATATTTTAATGTCACACCAGTGAGCACTCCTTTTGATGCTAACTCTCAGTTAAAAAAGAATAATGGTGACCGAGTTACTCAGTCTAAATACGCTCAGATTATTGTGAGTCTGATGCATTTAATGAATTTTACAAGGCCTGATATAACATATGTTGTGTGTAGACTGAGTAGATATACTCATAACCCAACAGCGAGCATTGGTCTGCATTAGCTAGTCTAATAAAATATTTGAGAGGAACTATGAATTATGTTATCCTATATAATGGATTTTCTTCCATTTTAGAAGGGTAAAGTTATGCAAACTGGAACTCTGATTCAGATGAGACAAAATTCATTAGTGCTTATGTATTCACTCTTGGTGGTGGTGCAATATCGTAAAAATCAGCTAAACAGACGATCATTGCTAGATCGATTATAGAATCAGAGTTTGTAGCTCTGGAGTTAGCTGGTTCTGAGGCTGAGTGGCTAAGAAACTTCTTAGCTGATATCCCTTTAATAAAGGACGTATTGCCTTCTATGTCTATACATTGTGATTGCCAAGCGGCAATAACTATAGCAAAGAATAAATCTTATTGTAAAAGTAGACACATGAAGCTGAGACATGATGTCATAAATCAGCTGCTGAGAGATGAAATAATTTTTATTGATTATGTGAAGTCATAAGTTAATTTGACCGATCCTTTGACTAAACCTGTGGAAAAAAATTAATTCTTCAAACCTCAAAAGAGATGGGGTTAAGGACGAGATGTTGTCAATAGAGATGGTAACCCAACCTATATTATTGGAGATCCCATGAAGTATGTTCATATGGGTAATAACAATGATATTGGCACTGAAGCATTAAAAGAGAGTGCTTGACTGCTTCTAATTGAGAGGCTGAGTTATAACTCTTAATGAAATTCATATTCCTTATAGATGGTGTATTTAAAAGCAGTATACACTTGATGAATTCAGCTATATGAGAGTGGAGTGGGCGCCTCCTATGAGACTTGGCCTAGTCTCCAGAGCTCTCATGAATAACCAGGCACGCGCATGGCCCATTGAGCGCAAAACCGCGTTGAACAGCAAAATTGCCGGGGGTCAAAATTTTATTGATAAAATCTCTGACTTACAATAAGAATTATTGGCTCATAAAAATATTATATTTCACCAGTAATTCTGTGAGTCAAAATTTATTGGTCTAAGTTTGGTTCATAGTCCAGAAGACACCAAACCTATTATATTTGGACCATGCAAATCCAGCAAGTCAATTCTTCCATTCCTTTATTCTTATCCTATAAAGTTTGAAAATATGTGGGGATTGTGGGAGTATTTTCAAAATTTTAAAATAGCCATGTGTCATTTTATTTTACAAGTGTTCTATCTATTTTCAAGTGCCTTTTTGCATGAAGCCTTATGGCCAAATACTCTTACATAATTGGTATATGGCAAGAGTTTTTACATGTGGCATTATTTTAGAAATTGTTTGACAAATGGCCTTGCTAAGCCAAGTGTCAATTTGCATGGGATGTGTTGTCATCTTGCATGAAGAAAATTTGACAAGTAAGTAAAACACTTGTCTTGTGTAGAAGCTTTCCTTAGGTCTATATATAGTCATGATTAGGTCATCATTCTTCAGTCATAAAACACCAAGAAAAGTTAATCATTAGCAAAAGAAGAATTTTTTTATCTTCTTTCCCTCCTATACATCCCTCTCCTTCTAATTTCTTTTTCTATAATATTTTAATTAGCATAAGTTATTAGTTGCTCTTTCTCTTCCAACTTGCTGGATTTATTATTTAATTTTGCTGATTCATGTATCCTCTAAATAAATAGAGATGAGCTTGTTTAATCCTGGAGAAACATTTCACATTGCTGAAATAGTTTCTTAGGACAGTGCCTAGCACGACTCAAGCCAGTTGGTGTATTTTCCCTCACAAATAATTTTATTACAGTATTATCGTTATTTCCGATGTCATTTCCCTACACCATCTATGTATTCTAGTTTCACATATAAAATATATCTTCCATTCATGTATTTCATGTATCTGTCATACTGTATCCAGCGTGAGAGTATGCATTGATACATTAAAACTAATACATTAGTTGTCATTGATAATTAGGCAAACTATAGTTTAAGTATAGTAATTAAGCTCTAGACTATAATACTTTACGAAAATTACTCAATCTTTAAACCTGATATACCGTGAACAAAGCCCAAAAGACCTAAATCTCTATGGAAGATTTAAAAGATGACCCTTTTATATAATTGGGCCTGAAGCCCATCCATAATGGACTTTACCCCAAAACTGGGTAAAAATTGAAACTTTTAACTTGTATCCACTTTTTAAATAACTCCAGCCCCCTTTCTCTTCCTCCTTCTCCTCTTTCGTTTTATTTTTCTTCTTCTTCTTCTTCTTTCTTCTGTTGTTGTTGGTGCTCCTATGGAACTTCAGTTCATGGGATGATTGCCATAAATATATTTATCAGAGTTTTACAAAACAAAAACTTCAGCTCTTCGCCAGTTACAAAAACAAAAAGTAGAGTTGAAGTTCGCCAGTTACAAAACAAAAACTTCAGCTCTAGCGCCAGTTACAAAAACAAAAACTTCAGCAATTACAAACAAAATCTTTGCGTTAAGATGTGCACAAGTTAAACAAAAACTTCAGCAAATAAAGAACAAAACTTCAGCTACTATGCTTAAGTTCATCAAATACAAACAAAAACTTCAACACACTTGGTTCAACACACTTGCTACTTCAGGCCCGTCTACTAGAATATTGAAGTTTTGTGTGATTGCCTTTGCTACTTCAGCCCCGTATGCTGAAGTTATGCGAAAAAGAGGGTACACTTGCAATTTTTTTGCAAAGCGAACACAAATTAAAACGTGACATAAAAAGCGGGTATAGATACAAATGCCCCCAACGCTGGTCTCCTCAGGCCCAATTTAAAACACAAGCCCAATATTTGTATCTCATTTCCTGGTTTCACTCTACCCCAGTTCACCATCTCTTTCAATCTTGTTCCAATTCAAGTTCAAAATCAATCTTTCTAGCCTCACAAAGCATAATGGTACTATATATCAGATTTCTGCTCATAATAATTAAAATAAAATTCTTGGTTCCTTTTTGTATATCATAATACATACGGAGCAAAATATATTCATTTTTATGGTGGTTTGGGGTCATGCAACATGAATTTATGATTATATTTATTTTTTCATGATCACGTAACATGACTTTGTGACTATATTTACTTTTTCGTGTATATTAGTACATGCTAGTTTTATAAAAAAATTGACGGATTCAAATTGACATGAAATTTTATAGGTCCATATTAAATAGCCTAATGACCGATACTCATTATTTTGCCGTGACTTTTGGGGTTATGAAACACGAATTTATGATTATATCCACATTTTCGTATTGTATTACTATATGCTAATTTTGTAAAAAATTATTGGCGGACTCCGATTGGCGTAAAACTACGTAGGTCCATAGAAAATGGTCTAGTGACCAATACTCATCGCTTTGCCATAATTTTCGGGTTTATTTTTTGGTATTTTGGGGTCATGCAACACGAATTATGGTTGCATCCACTTTTTCATGCGTATTAGTACATGCTGATTTTGTAAGAAAAATTAACGGGACTCTGATTGATCTGAAGTTTTATAGATCCATGAAAAATAGTCTATTGACCAATACTCATTGATTCGCCATGATTTTCGGGTACATTTTCATACAATATGAATTTATTATTATATTTACTTTTTCGTATATGTATATGATGATTTTGTTATAAAAAAAAAGTGACGGCCTCGATTGGCCTAAATTTTTATAGGTCCATTGGGAAATACTCATTGATTTTCCATGACTTTCAGGTTTATTTTTCGGTGTTCTGGGGTCATGCAACACGAATTTGTGATTATATTTTTTTTGTGTGTGTATTAGTACATGCTAATTTTGTAAAAAAAATTGACAGACTCCGATTGGACTTATTTTGGTAAACCATAGGAAACGACCTACTGACCAATACTTATTATTTATTTCGCTATGATTTGCGAGTTTATTTTTTAGTGTTTCAGGGTCATGCAAACATGAATTTATGACTATATTTACTTTTTCATGTGTATTAGTACATGTTGATTTTATAATTAAAAAAAATTGATGGACTCCGATTGACCTGAATTTTCGTAGGTCCATAGGAAACAGCCTAGTGACCAATATTCATTGCTTCGCCATGACTTTTGAGTTTATTTTATGCTATTTTATGGTCATGCAATACAAATTTGTGATTATATCCACTTTTTCGTGTATATTAGTACATGCTAAACTTGTGAATATTTTTTACGGACTCCGATTGGTTTATAATTTCGTAGGTCCATAGAAAACGACCCGTTGACTAATGTTCATTGCTTTACCATGACCTTCAGATTCATTTTATGGTGTTTCGGAGTCATGCAACACGAAATTATGATTATATCCACTTTTCGTATGTTAATTTACTACATGCTAATTTTATAGAATTTTTTTGACAGATTTCAATTGGCCTGATATTTCATAGGTCCATAAAAATTGGCTTAATAACCAATATGCATTGCTTCATCATGACTTTCGATTTCATTTTATTGCATTTCAAGGTCATGCAATACGAATTTATGATTATATCAATTTTTTCGTGTGTATTAGTACATGTTGATTTTGTAAAAAAATTTACGGACTCCGATTGGCTTGAAAATTTGTAGATCAATAGGAAACGGCCTAGTGCCTAATACTCATCGCTTCCCCCATAACTTTCGGGTTTATTTTTGTAGAGTTTTGCGCTCATACAATATAAATTTGTGATTATATCTATTTTTTCTTGTGTGTTAGTACATGTTGACCTTGTAGAATATTTTTTGACGGACTATGATTTGCCTGAATTTTTGTAGGTCCATAGGAAGCGACCTACTGACCAACGCTCATTGCTTCTCCATAATTTTTAGGTTCATTTTATCGCGTTTCGTGGTCATGCAACACAAAATTGTGATTATATCTACTTTTTCGTGTGTATTAGTACATGTTGATTTTATTAAAAGAAATTAGACGAACTCTGATTGGCCTGAATTTTCGTAGGTGCATAGAAAACAACCTAGTAACTAATACTCATCGCTTCGTCATGAATTCGGCGCCATGCAACACGAATTTATGATTATATCTATTTTTTTCGTGTGTACTAGTAATACCAATTTTATAGAATTTTTTTGACTTATTATGACTGCCCTGAATTTTGCCATCTTTCTAGTTCCTCTATTGAGTATTAACTCCTCATTTTTGATCTTCTGATTCTTGGGCGTCCTTTTGAACCTGGGCCTCAGATTCTTATTTGAATTGGATTCGTTAAACCATAGTTATTGCTGAAAATTCCTCTCTATCAAATTTTCTACCTTGTGTTTATTTCCAATGACATTGCAGAAAATTTACTATAGGTTTATGAACAATTTTATTATCGGACAAAGCTTGTGAATAATTTAACAAGATAGATAAAGTACTAAGTTGTGGTTGTCCGACAGAACTTGTGAATAATTAAATAACACGTACAAGATTTGTTCATCATGTAAAATTTGTGAATAATTGAACTTGATTCACCAACCTCATATGCCAAATCTCCAATCTTGTGTTTATCTCTAATTCACATTGGCCTTCAGAACAAGTGAACAACCAATTTACACCAAGGAAAGTCTACCGGAGAACGCTCAAGGAAAATTCAAAGTTACCGTTACACCATCTTCTCTTATAATTAAATTCTTGCATTTTCTTTGCTATTTGTTCATATAGATGGGATAGTAGTAGTCGATATATTAATTTCAATGTGTGATAAACTCGGAGTCAAGTTGCGACGTATTACTTTCAGCCATTATAGAGCATCTATCAATTGATATATAATTACAACTTCCATACATTATTTCTATCCAGTTATATACAATTGCAATATCATACCACTTAAATACAATTTTTATACAAATTTTATATAATATGTTTTTGTAAATTTTGTATCTGATTTATACATACTAAAATAAATTTTATACAACTAATTATATATTTATACAACTTATCTACAACTTTCATACATTATTTTTACCCCAGTTATACAACTACAATATCATCCAACTGAAATGCAATTTGTATACAATATTGTGCAACTTTCATATAATGTTTAAATATATATATATCAACAAAATATAATTTTTCTACAATTTCCAATCCAAATAAATAATGGTTTTTGAAAACCCAAATTCGAATTCGAAGCTTCAAAGCTTTTTAATGGCTGTCAGTGGTGGAATTGCTGCTCTCTTACTCGAATTAGGGTTGATCTTCGAAGGTGTTTTCTTCTTCATTGAAAGTTAAGAAGCAAAAGACGTTAATGGAGGTGTGGTAGAGTATTTAGAGCTTGAATCTATAAAAAATGGAGAGAGATTTTTGAAGGAGAGTGAAAAAATATATAGGAATTTTTGAAAAAGAGTGAAAACATGCGTTAATGAGGGAGATACTGAAGATACGGTGGGGGGGGGGGGGGGGGGGGGGGGGGGGTGGAGAGAGAAACGTGGGGGGAGTGGGATATAGACACTAGAGTGATTTAAGGATTTAATTATTATCATTAAAGCCTAAAAATGTACATAATTGGTAATTTTGTATATATTATGTAATTAGATTAAAACTTGAGTAGGGGTAATAAAGTTTGAAATAGTGTATAGAAATATAAAAATTCCTTTTTTAGAAACCTATACCCAATTATTTGATAACTTCAGATACATACTTTTTCTCTTCTTTGTTGCCGCTTTAGTTTTTTTTCCCTTCTTCTTAGTTACAAATGGATTTGTTAGATTTGTTGTTATTTTGACAATTTGATGATTGTGATTTGTTCTTTATGATATTTGAACGTTATATTTTAAATTTGAGCTTATTTGTAGTAGATTTAGGTATTGAATCGTGTGTTGGATTGCTGAAATTCGAAGAACAAGTTTATGTTTCATAACTTAAGATTTGATTTCTGAAGTTGATTGAACTACTTAAGATTTAAATTTTCTGAAATAGTATTTGACATATAAAAGAACATAAGAATTTAATGTCTGAGATCGTATTGAAGAGATAAAACTACTTCAAATTTCGGTGGATAAATTTTATATGTATAATACGGGTATAACTTCAACAGCGACCCCAAAAGTGGGTATACATGCAAATCCCCGAGCAGGTCTCCTTTGGCCCAAATCTAAAAAAAGAGCCCAATATTGATATCTCCTTTCTTGGCTTCTCTAACTCTTACCCAAGTTCACCATCTCTTTCAATCTTATTCTAATTCAAATTCAGAATCCAATTTTTGTAGCCTCACAAAGAAAAATGGTTACTATATATCTGATTTCTGCTAATAATAATTAAAATAAAATTCTTGGTTCCTTTTATAAGTCATACATATTAAGCAAAATATATATGGCTTCCACAATTGCCTCTCATTCTACACTTTTTGTTTCATTTCAATCCCCAAAATGTTTTTACAGAAGAAATCAAATTACACTTTCTGCTCTCAACCCATCACCATTTTTTGCCTCAAATTCATTTCTAAAGTTGAAAAAGCAAACAGCTTTATCCACCAAACAATTCAAGAATCCGAGGAGCCACAACAAGTTTCAGGCCACACCCTTAATTTTTGCAGCTCAGTCCAATTTCTTGAAAGGTACAATCTTTAACCTTTATAGTGAACATTGTGGATTAGCTAAAGTGTTTTGGGTTAAATTCTTGTTGTTTAACTGAAAATCTCAATAGGAATTGGCTATATGAACCATCTGTATATGTTTTGTTGTATTCAGGTTAAGTTTTAGGAGGATTTTTTTAATTTATTTTTGGAAAATTCTCAGGGAAACCCGCAGCCGCTACCCTTCAAGTGTGCACTGGGTAACCTGCTCATTATGCAATAGCTCGCAAACTACGTAGGAGATGTAGGGGAATCGATCCCAGGTCTCCCATGTGGGAAACCACTCAGCCAACCCTTGCAAGCAGTTTTAGGAGGATTCATTAGACTATTTTTGGGTTTAGAGACAGGCTTTGCTCTGTACATAGGTGGAATTGATATTAGCTTGTGGTAGTGAATGTAAGCTAAATTCTGTGTGAGTGGGAGATTGTGATCATTGGTGAGTAGACACATTATTTAGTTTGGAATTCTCTGATTTTTTGCTCTGCTAGAAATATCTACGTTGGTACATCCAGTGCACTGCCAAGAAATTCGCTAAGGGTGTTCAAGATTTAATAGGTATGTGTAAAAAACAATATGTGATCTCTTATATAGGAGCAGAGATGGAGCCAGGATTTGAAACTTATGGGTTTGGGATTCTAGTCATTTTAACTTGCTGGGTTCAGAATTTTGTAGATGTTCAATGAATTTTTTAAGATTACAAAGTTTGGACCAAAGTTACTGGGTCGGCCGAACCCATAACATCAACACTAGCTCCGCCCCTGCATAGGAGTATAACACTAGTTCCGAGGTTGTAGCTCCGCTCCTGGTTACATCTTGTTTTAGTACTATATTCATGATGATTAAAAATATTACTGCAGGGTTTTATTTGCGTTCATCATGTACTCCTTCTGTCTGAAAAAACTGTTTTGTAATTAAACATTTAAAAAATGCTTTTTGACTCGTCAAACGGTGATAGTTCCTTTTTTTGGGTCCTATTGTATTGAGAGTGGCGCAGCTTGGTTCTACTATAGGGGTTGCTCCAAATGCAAGACTTAGGAAGACCAGCTTGTTTGGATTAAAAGACAATTTAGGAATCAAGTTTTCAACTTGAAGATCATTTGATAGTACTAGTAGGAACTAGAAAGAAATTGAAGCAGTTCTTGAACCGCGCTTAAGCCATTAGCAACTAGGGAGGTGTGGAGTACTTCCCAGTTTTTCCCCTTGTTTATTGGATGCTATGACATTTTAAATGATTTTATTTGTGAAGTTTTATACTCAAAATTTCAGGAAAATAGCACTTGAATGTTGCAAAGATATTTTGAAGAGAATTCTTGTTTTTGCTCTATCCAAAAACTAGATAGACACATTTTATAGAACATTCTTGATGTATTGGAATGTTCTAATGGGGCATGAGTTGTTAGTACTTACATAACCATGACTGCATTCTGAAGCAGTTTGACCTTAATGTTCTTTGCTTGCATTGAGATACATACTTATGCTTATCAGGATAAGAAACTTCAATGGTAAAAGGAAATTTTTCTAACTTTAAAAACTATCCTTTGGAAGTTTCAATGCACAGGGTCTTTACGGGCAAATGTACTGGAAGTTAGTTCTCCTGCATTTTTTCCGCACATTTTGACCCAAAGAACAAGCCGCTATTTGCATTCTGTATGTCCTAGTTTGAGAGAATAAAATATAAAATGTTAGTTGGGAAAATTTTAGTTAGGGAAAGGAGCATTTTTCAGATAGCTTCGTGTCGAACAGTAAGTTTTCCTTTGCCTTATTTTCTTGACATATAGTCTAGACTCTAATGGTTATTCCAACGTGTGCTGAAATTTTAATAGTTCTTCAAACTGCATGGAGAGTTGGAAAGGATGGAATTGAAGCTGGAACCAGCATGGTACCTGTAAGTCGAGTTTGTGTCAATTTGTCAGTCAAGTTATGAATGATGATACCAGAAGATCGTGTTTATCCATTTACCGAATTGCATATACTTGTCTTGTTTGATGTTAGGATGCCATCCCAAGACCGATAGCCAGGATTTCTGTGACCGTAGTTGCAGGGGCCCTTGCTCTTTTTGCACTCAAGTCATTCCTGTCAACAGCTTTCTTCGTGTTGGTATGTATGTTTCCAGCACCTCAGGAACACATAGCTACTACTTTGGTTTCATTCTTCACTTTTTTCGTGTTGTTGTGGCATTAAAAACTTCTGGTATTGCTTAATACAGTTCCCTCATAAACAGTATAAAGCCCAAAAGCCTCAATGCTGTGCCTGCTTTTAGTATTATTCATTATTTTCCTTCTTCTTAGCTTTTCATAATAGATCTTCAAACTAACTTTTGTTCATTGACGACTAAAATTCCTCTTTAACGTATAGGCGATGATGGGAGTCATTTACTTTGGATTTATAGCCTTGAACAAAGATGATGGTCCAAAAGGTGGTGGAGGCACAGGCACCACTTCCGTTGACGACAGTCTAGAAGAAGCAAGGAGAATAATGGAAAAGTACAAGTAAGAAATATGCAGAAATGGATCTTGTTCGCCGTAATTATTAGTGTCTCCAATATTACTTACTACTAGGCTTTCAAATCTTATAGTTAATTCTTGAATGTATTCTACAAAGGGTAATGTGGTTGGTTGTAAATTTCTGGGTTTCTTGTACCTATATTAATTATTTAAGAGCAGTGTCCTGAGAATATATGCTGTAATGGTTACAGTTTTCCTTTTTATTCCTAAAAATTCCTTGTTTCATACTGCATAAAGACCAACCTCCATATTATTTTGGATTTACTTCTCGCTTTTTAGCACTTTGACTTCTCTCATATGACACCTACAAAAGGGCATCATAAAACAAGCTAAGATATATTCTCTCGTTTTATCCTTTGTGTGCCTGCTTGTACATTTCTACACTTGTTAAGAAGGAATAGAGGAATAAAAAACATGAAGGAGGACATTCAAGGATAATTTGGAACTTGTCATTACAACCGGATTCTACTTTGATGAAATATTACAATTGGTATCATTTTGGGGAAATCAATGTGCACGTAAATTCATGGAATAGAGTAATGATTACAACAATTACGCCTCAATCCCAAATCAGTTGGAGCCGGCACGGAACAGGCTGTAATGTCCTTCTGTCAGAAGAGAACCAGTGGCAATATGTATAAATAATAGTACATAATTACACAAGAATGGAATACAATAGTTTACTAGGTGAAGAGTGCACAAAAACTGGATCACAACTTTACCCCTCAGATCTAGGAAAAACCAAGGCAACTTTTTATTGAAAAAACACTTGATCGTTTAGGCAATTGCTCAGGCTCAAGTTTTTTGCGCGGTAGATGCTTAAAGAAGGCTTTTACTGCTCCAGTGACTCCGTCTTCGTTCTCCATAGCTTTGGCTAGCTCAACCGCTTGCTCCTTCACCTGCGCACCATCTCACCAGTTCATATCAAAAACATTTTCAAACTTGCCTTAAATATCCGAAATATTTCACAAACGAAATAAGAGGATATTGTTGCACCCCAAAGGTGTGGCCTATCATCAACTTTGTGGATGAAAACCATGGAAGACTACGGTTGAAATCCCAACAGACACAAAAATGCTAAGTGATTTCTTTCCATCCGTCTAAACCTAAGTGGGTAGGATTACCCGGTACCAGTACTAGTGGGAGCTAGCAGGTAACCGGTGAAATAGTCGAGGTGCATACAAGCTTAACTGGAGAGCAATAATAATAATAATAGTTCAACCAAGAGAACACGCGATATCTCTCTGAATTGGTAACCATAAAAGTTTCAAGTGTCATGCTATCCGGAAAATAATGTAAAGACTTGAGCAGGCACTTAGCACAACTTTATCTAATTACAGTAAAGAATATGCGCTGAATCTTTTAGTAAAATTACCTTTGGATCAAGCATGAATTTGATTGCATCAACCAGCTTATCAAGTGAAAATTCATCGACTGGTATGGGTGAAGGCCCTACACCTCTGGCATACACCCTTTCCCCCCAAAATGGCTGGTCACCAAAAAAAGGGACAACAGTTGTTGGACACTGCAATCCAATAAAGATGATACGTTATAGGTAGCCCGAATAAATAGTAGCGGGGAAATAAGGAAGTTAGAAACGCTACCGCGGCTTTAAGACCAGCAGCAGTTGTTCCAGCACCCCCGTGGTGCACCTGAAAGGAAGTATAAGATTTGTTGATATTGCTTATTATACAAATACCTAGCTTGGAGTAATTTAGTCAATCAATCAGCTCGCGCTCAATCCCAAACTAGTTTGGGTTGGTTAATGAATCACATATATTCGCTCTGCTCAATTCGTTCCTTCTCGTTCCAGGACAAAATAATTACTAAAGGTTTTCTAAAAGTAGAGTTCCCTAAAGTCCCGATTCAAATCAGTTGTTAGTCTCCAGCTTGCATTCTGCCGGCCCACCAACCATTAAGTTCTCTTCCGATGTTTCCTTAAGCCACCTTTATCTTATTATGGTATAGCTTAAACAAGAAAGATAACATGTTATGGATATCTTAACGAAAAAGCAAGGTTAGTAAAGACTCACCACCGCAGCACACTGCAAGAAAAGCCAATCATGGGGACAGTTATCGAGCAAATACACAAAATCTTTTGGTTCTGCCACTGGAGCCACAAAGAAAAGCAGGTAAATAAGCTAATGAATACCCTCTCTAAGAGATAATCTACAAATACACAAGTACTATAGCAAAAATAACGGGTTATTCTCGTAAGCAGAATAAAGTAATGCAGAAGAAAACTTCTTACTGTTTCCGAGGCCACCCCACCCTTTATTAATGATTCCCCTTTGTCCAGTGATTTCGAGTGCTTTAACAATTGTTTCGGTCATCTTCTCTGGCTCTTGAACAGGCTGAGATAGGAGAAATAAGTTAAATTAGAAGATAAATACTATTTTCAAGAAAAAAAATAAAGCTGAAGTCAGGATATTAAACAATAATTTGATTTGTAGCACGAATTTAGTGTGAAGGATATTTAGCATTATTTGAATTGTACTTTAAAACGCCAAGAACCTAGTTTGTATTGCAGATCCTTTCCTAGTGAGCCTGCATTTTATGCGTCTCTTAATATGCACTTAATATGGAGAGAAGGGTCTGAAAGGAATAATAGTTTGTCGAACACAGTTCATAATATACATAGATAACCACTAACCACCGGAGACCAACTGCAAAGGTACAACAACAAGTAATCACGACAGCCCCTTTTTCAAAGCTTCCACAGCAGAACCAAAGAAGCGACAGATGGTTACACACGGAGAGATTTTTCCTTTCTTGCTTTTCCGTTATTTCTTTTGGCATAATACATCCGCACCCCCCTAAACTTGGCAACCGTTTATTCAGTGCACAACTGAACTATTTTTCGTCCTGATTACCCCCTGAACTTGGCAGTTTGATAGCCTCGACCCCTAGACTGCTGACGTGGCAACTAGCTAGAATACACTCTATTTTAGGCGTGTGGGAATGAAGAAAAATCAACAAATCAGCTTCTAAGTGGAGTATTTTACAACTGTTATTGCCACTTAGTCATATACAATGATTTATTTGTTCCAGTTTTGCATTTCATCTTGCTTCTTCTTCATATACAATGCCCAACTTTGTATTTCTTTTTCTTTTACTTTAGATACAATAACTACTTGTTGTAACTGTGTATTTCTTCTTTTTACCAAATATGTAAAAGCTTGGCTGGAACTCTATTGTTTTTAGCCAAATAAAAGAGGTTTTGGCCAAAATAATGGAGTTCCAACTGTGCATTTCTTTTTATGCTTCTATAGATGTAATGACTATTTTCTCTGACTCTGTATTTCTTCTTTTTGGGGCCAAATAAGAACTCAGTAGTTTTAGCCAAAAAAAAATTTTAGCCAAAATAATGGAGCTTCAATTGTGTGTTTCTTCTTTGGATGCAGTGACTGTATCTTTTGTTTGGGGCCAAATCTGTAAAAAGATTTTGCTATAGCTCTATTATTTCTGGTCAAATAAAAAAGTTCTATCCAATATAATTGAATTATATCTGTAAAAAGATTTTGCTATAGCTCTATTATTTCTGGTCAAATAAAAAAGTTCTATCCAATATAATTGAATTATATCGGCGTATTTTATTTTATTTCTTCTTTAAATGCAACAACAATTGTTTCAACTGCGTATTTCTTTTTTTTAAGGCGAAACCTATTACTCCATTACTCTTAGCTAAAAAAGATTAGCCTAAATAATGGAGTTTCAGCCAAGTTTCTTAACAAATTTGGCCCGAAAAAAAATAATCCAAAAGGTTAACAACTTTTAAAAAGTAATAAAATATATTTTATTTTTAAAAAAGGCCACATGATAAAAAAAAAAACATGTGTCTCACCCACATCAGGTGAGATTGGTAACGGGGTCGAGGCTATCGAAATGCCAAGTTCGGAGGGGGGGAGGGAGGGGGGGGGGTGGATTCTGTATTTTCTTTTTGTTGGATCGAAGGGAAAGAAGAAGAGGATAGATAGAGAGAAAAATTATAAAGAAACTCACAAGACTACCAAACCCAATGTATATAGGCTTTGGACCAGCTTTAAGCCAGTTTACAAGTACTTCTGGAGGTTCATAACCCGATGCAAGATCAAGGAAGCAAAATCCCACCACATCAATCTTAGGTCCCCAATCTGCAAAAGTCAGACAGTATAAAGCTAGAGTGACAACTAATAAAGAGTAATGGCATCTCATAGGATCAGAATATGAAAAAGGATTAATAGCATGATGCACTACGAACGATTAGGCTCTCATAGGAGTAATGGAACATAAAAGGGATTTTGTACAAAGTTTGCACTATATCAGATAAACAAGTTAAAGCTGAGAAAGATAAAGGAGTTCTTATATCAGGTAAAAAAGAAATCTGAAGAATGAAAGTACCTTTTGGTTTAGGAACAAGGTGAGGACTCCAAATATATCCGTGGGGGATATCCGACTCAGAGCCTTGTGAACCACTTAAGTATGTGACTGGTCGTAGTTTCAGTTTTTTCTTCCTAACATCATTTATCATGTCGCGTATTCCTAGCCAAATCAAGGAGTCAACAATCTGATATGATAGCTGCACAGGTCGTAAAAGAAAAAACGTGAACAGAAACCAACCATTTTATTTTTTATGGGAAGGGCGGGAAGGGAGATGGAAAAAAAGTACAGTACATCATTGCAACATTAAACAAACACGGAAAGACAAGATACGAATGGCAGATGCCGAAATCCAACTTACCCTATATCCAGCTGGTTGCTTTACACGGGACAAAGGATGAGGAAATTCACTAGTTGGCCTGTACCGAAGATAAAATACATTTAATGATAAGTTAAGGCCCAGATCTAACTTGTCAACAGGATATCTAAATGGAAATGAACAGAACGGAAAACTAAGTAGCTTCCTAAGCCTCCATTACCCAAGCAGACTTACGTCCATGGCATTGTGAAAAATATATGAATCGGGATTCTCAATGCTTCTGCAACATGTGTATGCCCTGAAATGGGATTCAATGTTAGTAGGACATACACTAACATATGTATGCATTTAAAATGTTTGACTAGCACAACAGCTTTGACATGGCCCCAACAGAGTTGAAAGGAGGTCCATAAGCCATGCCATACAACAAATTTTGAAAACTGTGTGAATCATCAATAGAATATTTGATACACTAGGACCTGCATTATCTAGAACAAGTGGAAATGGTCTTCTATGAACCAATAAAACTAAGCCAAGCATGCATAATACATCCTGTACATCCAGATAGAGAGTTGGAACATGTTATATCGTTGGCTCAAATGTCAAACTCCACTAAAGATTCAATTGTTTTAGCTGTAACCCACACAAAACCACCGATCAGATCAAATTCTATGCCTTTTAACAGCAAGAACTAAAATGTTTGCAGGTCAATCATGTATAGTCACCACTCCACAACTGCACTTCTAACCCAATGAACAAGAGTTTAACTACTACTCGCATCCACAAAAGATACTCCTAATCGAGAAGATATTTTCACAGATCTGAAGTAATGGCATAATAAGAGAAGGAGCTTAGTATATGCTTTGAGATTGTACCTGAAATATTTATTGCTGAGGTAAGATCCTTCTTTTTTCAATTTATAATACTACTAATTCAGCCTTTAAAAATAACTTGAAGCATATCACTCAATAAAAATATCAGCATATAGGAGTAGGAGAGTTTGACTATAATGAGAACAGGAAAGAAGGGGCAAGCCAATACATAAACAAGGAAACGAATAAAATAGTATAGAAGATGCATAAACTACTAATTTTACCGTATGCTGGGGGGTTAGCAATAATTGCGTCTGCTTTGAAGGGAACCCCTGTATCCATATCAGGTTCTTTGCAGGGTGGGAGTAGAGAGTATATAATATCCTTCAACTGAGCTCTCTGAGTAGGAATCTCTGAAGGCCCGGAAGGTAAAAATCCTTTGTTTTTAACCATGTCTGTATATGCAAGAGGAAGAAAATTGTCATTGTCTAGTTGACTACATATTTAATGACTTGCAAGAATGACCGGATGCATCCACCAGATACACACTGCCGGATATACCAGATACACCAGATGCAACTATGAATTTTGTCTTTCAAATGACATGTAGGAAAATACACATCATATATAATACTAATCCTCAAATTCATGCCCAAGAGAATTCACGAAAAGAAAATTCCCTCACAAGGCAAACCTATGGCATATGATGCATTTGTTTAGTTTAGTGAAAATAAAGTGAAATTCCCACAGAGCATAGTTGTAGTGGGTTTAAGAAAAAACTTAAGTGCATCTAACTAATGCAATGCAAGACACTTATTTCAACTAGAGAAAATAAGAATTTGAGTGCATCTAACCGATGCAAGAAGCGTATTACTGAATTCTCTTTTTCTTTTTTTTTCTTTTTTTTGGTGTGCTTATTCCTGAATTCTCCCATGTGGCTGTTTAAAATCAAGGTTCTCGACAAGCATGTAAACCAAGAGAAAGCTGGTTCTCCACCATTTATTCCAGCTTTAGCAGAGTTACATAACTGTATGAAGAATGGGCTACTGGATCTCACAATGTATTATTTTAAAAGTAGTAAACATCCATCACAAATGAACAGCAATTGCGCAAAGTTCAAGTGAGACAGGAGAACCACAATAGATTGCCAAATCAGTTTCAGAACAAGCAAGAAATTTAGGAACATACATCCAGCCAAAATTTTTGGATCACCCCCAAGGGGATAGAATTCCAATCCAGCAGTCAAGACAAACTCTTTGAAATTTGCATGCGTCGCCAGCCTCACTCGATGGCCAAAATCCTGCATCGACAGTTCTGTCAACAAACTAGTATAGACCATAGCATACTTTTTCAACTATGACAAGGAATGAGAAATTATTAAAAGTTCTTTTTTGACGGAAGTTCACAATGCATCACTTAAAGTCCAACTTCTACAACAAAATTAGAGTCACGCAAGAAGCAGTGAGGGAACAATTACTCTCCTAATCTATTAACTATTTAAAAGTAACAGAATTAGATTAAGATCTCAGAAACACAGGATTCTCCCATAAAAGAAAGTTTACAAAATTTAGCCTAACCAGTGACAGCTCAAAAAGTCAAACGGCAGTTACAAGTTCCAATGGTAGCAGCCCTTGTAACTTATAACAGAAACAATTTTCAATTACTAAATAAAATCTGCTAGATCCAGAATTACAAACTGAAGTTATGAGCCAACATGTTCTATCAGCTGAAAAACAATGCTATGTCAATATGCGGAAGACCTTATATGATACATAATTGAAGCAGTACAACAAAGGATAGCGGCTGGGCTTTAAGAATCATTTGAAATTCTATTTCGTGAAGATGACATGAGCAAAGAGAAAAATGTAGGGATCTATTCTTGTTTAGTGGCGCCTTCAGGCTTGACAATGTCCTAGTTTGATTGAGAAATTGACTAGAGGCATGATGAGTTTCTGTACAAACTCATGCAATAAGGCTTTAGGTCCGTATTTGAAAGGAAAAGGCAGTTACAGGCTAGTTTAGAGAACCATTTTCAACAAAAACAGCTTCCCAGAAAGCAAAACAATTGAACACAAATTGAGCATTACCAACCATGAAAATCAGGTCCTTGATAACTTCAGGAAACTCTTCCAATAACCTTTTCTTGGATTTGGAATGGGTTGGGAGGGTATTTGGATGTTCGGTATCAATAACAAGCACTCAGAAGGCTGGATTTTTATAAACTGAGAAATGTGAGATAACTAGCACTGCAGCCCAAAAGAATACAAACTATGCAATTTTCTTAGATTTGTACTTTCCTTTTTTTTTCTTTTTTTTTTTGGGGGGGGGGGGGGGGGGGGGGNTTTTTGGGGGGGGGTGGGGGGTGGGGGGTTGGAGGAACGGGCATGGCAGCCAAAAGGAAAAAAGTGGGAAACCGGAAAAAGAAAAGGTAGCATGTCCCTTTCCATTGTAGAATTCAGTACATAGAGAAAGATACACACCTAGCAGTGCTGAAATCTGTTTCGCCAAATTAACATGCAAAGAGCACATGCATATGTATCTACAATCTAGTGATATCCCTAACTCGTAGATATACAATCTGTTTGCCAAATGATGTCCAAGTACCTGCAGACGCTTTCCAATTGCAATAAAAGGCTGCACGTCACCACGTGTTCCAACAATAAGCATTACAATCTGTATAGGCGGAATATATTGAAGTTCTGTTGCATCAAGAGGTTCATCCTCAACTGCGCTATGCACACTTTCAGATCCAGTTCCAAGCACTCTGGGTTCCACATCACCCGGAATTTCAAATTCGACGGTACCATCATCTTTGACAGTAGCTATTCTCTTCAACAATTTGAGCTGCAGCACTTTAAGTGGTTAACACACATCTCATGCAGTAAATGAATATATGTCCAGCCTTAGGGACATAATAAAATCCAGTAAAAATAAACAGCAAATGACAGAATATAGACAAACAAAATTATATGATGTTGCCATAAATTAAAAAAATAAGATAATAATGAAGACATTCCAAGTTACCTCTAAGATATTGTCAGATGTATATATGAAAAAACTATCATATACACAGAACCAAAAAAAAAAAAAAGCAACAGTCATGCTTTCACGAACACTATTTGGCCTGGTTGACCAAAGCGTGATATTTTTGCCAAAAAAAATTGCTAGATTCTTTACCAAGTAACGCACTTCACATTATCACTTGCAGATGGTGTGTTAACATCCAAACTACTCATTCATAAAAGAAAGCTATAACTATAAGTCACGAGCTTAAGCAGCCAATGTTTCGCCTGCAGCCAAGGAACATCGGGGTACGGTTCTACTCTTCTTTCCTTCTTTAGGCCTCTAATTATTAATGTAGGCATCATTAAAACCTCCATTCCCATATTTCTCTACGGTAAAATTCACTCTTCTTCCTTTCTTAGGCCTCTAGTAACCTCTTCAGAAAACATGCTTCCAGTCTAATCGCACTACTATATATAGATTAATGTAGGCATCGCTAAGACCTCCACTCCAAATTTGACCTATAACAGCCTGCAAAGAGCCAAGTGCAGACAGTAAGGAAAAAGGAAAGAAAAATCTAATTTAGAATCTGCAATAGAGAAATTGAAACCCAATGCAAACTATGAGTCAAAGGCGGAGATTGAGCCTTGCTTGTTTTGCAATTGGGTAAGACGTTTTACTTTGTATGGCAAGACTGATTCTGTGATCTGTTTTGACACTATTGAAAGAAGCTCACCCCTACAGTTCTATATAGGAGAATAGCCCCATCCACACGAATGAGAATCATGGCTAGCCAGTATACAAGGCTTAGCAAAACCTGAATGCAAGTGAAGTTTATATGTGGCTAGCCAGTATATATGTGTCACTTTTAACGCTACAGAATCTTAGGGATAACTACTTTAATTTAGCGGCCCTCTAGTCTTACTACTTTGTAGTTTATTTGATCTGCTCCCTCAACTCATATAGGCAAAAGCTCTACCTGCGACAGCACGCTCAAAGCAAATCATCAATTCAGTTTGCAATAAAGTTTCTGTGATAGTTTGCCTTAAGAAATCAATGCCAATCATTTGCTCATCGATGCATGCCTACTATTTCTCAAGCTTTCATTTTGTATATTATGTAAAGGAACTCAAAAGTACTTAGATGCTAGTTCCGCACTGCACATATCTCGGCAAGCTGAAAGAAAATGCAGTTCTTTTCCGTAGCATCACATTCCATGAACTGGACCTCACCTTTAACTCTAAAGACCTCATCTTTCCTTTCATAGTCAGTGCTTCATATTATAAGTATGATTAATCCGTTTGCTGGAAGACAATAACATTATTTGATTTTAGCTTCACATTTGCCGATACACACTTCTAAACCAAATTTCTGAAGTCATCACCAACCCAGATTGGCAACCGCAAGGTCTCCTTATCTCTTTTAAACTTTTTCCAGCCTTTGGCCTGTGATATTTTCTTTTTTTAAAAAGGTGGTACCTTCTACCTTCTTACCAGCACCGGTATCAGATAACTCTGTCCATTAAGGCTTAAACAGATGGGAAGAAATAACTTGAGATATATGTGGCGAGAATTTGCGACACTCCTGCTTTTTTCTGTGACTTTGGCCCTTATATTCCATAGGGATGTAGTTGCTTAGCCCCAAAAGGTTAGCTCAATTGGCTAAGGTTGAGGGACTTGTCATTTTAGGTTAATAGGTTCGAGCCCTGTGCCAAACGAACTAACTCTTGTATTTAAGTGGAGAAGGATTTTCTTTTTTTTTTTTGGGGGGGGGGGGGCATCATCCTCGAGTTTCAAAGGCTGCCAATGGATTTCTGGGTCATAATAAAATAAAAGATGTAGGGGGCTCACTTTAAGCTGTCTCAAGAGTTCTTTTGCTATGGCTTCCAAAGATTAAGTTGGATCATTCTTGGCAAGAGAAAAGCTTTATCGATAATTAGATATAGGCCATAACACAAAATAGAGGCTAAGTAAGAGAAAGTAAAAAAGGTCTCTCCATAACTAGATATAGGCCTTTGTTCACCGGCTGCCTTTCCATAACATAGAACTCCCCAAGTAAACCAAACTCTGGGGATACTTCTCTTTTTTCTTTCCTGGGAACTTATTAACCAATCTTATTCTAGTGGCTAGAAAAAATACATAATTGACACGTGTGTCAACGGTTCAAACCCTTTACTAAGCGGGCATAGGGTGCAATGGACACATATCAGGGAGCAATGTAAATTTCAAATTCAGCTTTATTGTATATCTAACGAAATACTGGCTAACATGGAATTGGTTGTGTTCTTTGATATACTAATCTTTTTTTAATCTGAATTATGAATACTATAAATTTTTCTATTATAGGAAATAGCAATGAGGATGTTGAGATGGATGAGTGGGTGTACCAGGAGAGATAAGATTAGGAATGAAGTTATTCGAGACAAAGTGGGAGTGGCCTCCGTGGAGGACAAGATGCGGGAGTCGAGGCTGAGATGTTTCGGGTACGTAAAGAGGAGAAGCATTGATGCTTTTTTTTTTTATAAGGAGGAGAAGCATTGATGCTCCTGTTAAGAGGTGTGAGAGGTTGACCATGGCGGGTTTGAGAAGAGGTCGAAGTAGGCCAAAGAAGTATTGGGGAGAGGTGAATAGGCAGGATAAGGCGCGGCTTCAGCTTGCTGAGGACATGAACCTTGGTAGGAGGGTGTGGAAGTCGAGGATTAGGGTAGAAGGTTAGTAGGTAGTTGGAAGTTTTTCCTCTTCTTATAGTAGTTTTAGTATCACTCATGTTCCTTCGTATTCTTAGATCTATATTATGGCATGTGGTTTAATTTGCTTCAGTTACCGTATTCCGTGTTGTTATTATCTAGCACTACTTATTCTCCCCCCGGGTATGTGGTTTCTTCTTTCTCACCCTTTCTGAGCCGAGGGTCTATTGGAAATAGCCTCTTTACGTTTACTAAGTAGGGGTAAGGCCTGTGTACACACTACCCTCCCCAGACCCCACTTCTGGGGATATAATGGGTTTGTTGTTGTTGTAGTAATGTATTTCGGGGGTTGGACTAAAGTGTAAAGTATGTATACTCAAATAATGGAATCTCTCAAAGCATATCTAATTCTTCTCAAACTACTCAAATGGCATTGGCATGTTTTTCTAGGAGGAAAGATAGATTTTTGAACTTCGTCATTTGGTAAAGTCTGTCTCCTGACAAATGATTCTACCATTTGCAGTTAAGCAATGCCAGCTCTGTAGCAAGCAACTGAATAGGATGGAGATTGACATGTTTCCTGCCAATATTTCAGGAGTAAATTACTATGCTACAGTTGAGTGTTTTGCAAAAAGCTACATCCCAGATTCTGGACTACAGACATGTCTTGGCAATCATATCGTTTAATAAAAGGCTAAAAGTTAGTGGAAAAGAATGCAGGTTATGTTCAACATAAAGGATAGCAGAGAAGGATGAATACAAGAGTGTAAAAGAATTATGACAAGATATATTAGTCATAGAAGAAAAAATTTAAACTTGATGTGACATGATGAGATCATCTTGCATTATACCTTCTGTTGTTCAGAAATTTTATTGTCAAATATTTTTGCTGCCGCTTGAGCAAATCCGCTACTATGTGTTGATGTCTCAGTTTTTGATCTCTCCAACTTAAGATGATGTGAAGGTGATTGTGGCTTCTCAGAAGTCAAAATCTCTGGAGGCAACGTATTTACTCTTGTAAGTTCCATTGCAGGGGTCCCTAGCATATTAAATTGCAGGCTTGCGGTCAGCTTCAGATGGTCCATTTCAAAAAGCTTCGGAAGCCACAGTAATCAACTGCATTTCCAGTTGCACAACTCATAAACAGTCATTTTCTAGTTGTTATGACAAAACAGATAAGCCCTGTTCATTCCTCTTTTATCTTGAAAGTTGTCGACAATCATGTTTTTATATTTCTTTCTTATTTTTCAAGCAAGGACATGTTTCTTTTTCCAAAATAAAAAACCAAAAGAAAGGAATGTCATTTTTTTAAAAGTAAAAAATCGAAGGATTAACATTGACTCTTGGACTTTAATAACAGACAAGAGAAAGCCTATTTCTATAAATGTTCATCTGCTTAGTCCATGAGAAGGAAGAAAAGAACTTCCGACAGATACAGGCAACACACACCTTTGAATTGAACCGCCAAAAAAAAAGTTAAAGAGCTAAGCATAAAAATGATATGGAAGCTCATACATGATTATAAGGATAAAAATCTGAATTAACGTCCAGCTTGCTTGCTTTAAAACACAAAGCTAAATTAGAGCCCGCAGGACACCGCGATCATCAATTAAAAAAAAATCATCATTTTACCCCTTGCTTCATCTCCTTGTAATGTGAAGGAGATATCATCATTTAAATCAGTGTTTGTAATAATCACTATAGTCTTTATTATTCTGAAAAAATGGGTAAATTAATATGGTAATTTTTTTCAGCCCGGTGCACAGGGCATCCTGCGTTCACGTAAGGTCCGGGGAAGGGCCGCACCTCAAAGGTTGTGATGTAGACAGCCTACCCTAGTACAAACATTAGTGGTTGCTTCCACGACTCGAACCCTTGACCTATAGATCACACATAGACAATTGAAATAAGGGAAGCAATTACTTATCTTAATATCCCTATTTTACCATTACTAACATGACCTATTGGAAAACGCTTGATATAAAAGCCGATTTCTTTTTATTTGATAGAAAGATAAAGGAGCATGTGGAACTCTTACTATCTCTAATTAAATTGTTGTGTTCGTAGTATGGGCAATTTGGTTACGTCGCATATTATTAGCTTAGGTATCAAAAGAATTATTTGTTTGTTTCTCAAACTTCGTGTCTACTCAAACACATACACAAAAACGGGAAATGAAAGAGAAAGGATTCATATGTTGTTTGTCTGTTTACATATTCGGCTACTAAAATGCAACAAAATAGCTTCCACAATGACAAGTCGTAATATATACTACTCCCTTCATTCGTTTTTCTCGTGCAGTATGCATTTGCACACTTCCTAAAAGTATTAATTAAGTGTTTATTTTACTAAATTGCCCTTATAAATGGTAATTAATTAAGGACAGGAGTGTAAAAAATAATTAATTCCATCTTGATTTTCTAATGTGGACAAGTAAAAAAAATTATTTTTAGTATAACGAATGAATAGAACGGAGGAAGTACTATTAATTTCCGATTTATCAATTCTACTTTTGACAAAATTCCCGAGGAATAGCAGAATTGATTAGTAAGATTTCATTCTTGTTTGTTTGTTTACAGATTCCGCTATTGGAAGGAAAGTGTGACATTTAAATTGAAACGGAATTAAGTGTTTATTTTCCTAAATTACCGTTATCAAGATTATAATTAAGGATACAAGTGGAAAAAAATAATTAATTCATACGCTAGAGTGGACAAATAAAAGAGATTTAATTTATAATATAATAAATGAGTAAAAAGAAATGAAGGTAGTATAAATTTCCAATTATGTATGTTAATTCTACTATAGACAGAATCCCTGAGAAATAGCAGAAGTGCGTTACAAAGACAAATTACAAACCTGAAGAGTCAGTAATGCCAACTGAGCCACCAACCGACTCTCTATTGTCCACGTCATCACCTTCACCACCACCAGTTTTACTGCCATTTTCATCACTAACGTCCTTCTCAACGGCAACGGAAACTTCGCCAGAACTAGAAGAAGACGAAGAAGAAGAAGAAGAGCTCGGCCGATCAAATTTCGACGACGATTCCGCCATCGGTAGATTGTCGAAACTTCTCAAGAGCTGTAGAAGTTTTGCATAAAGTCTGTAGAAACAAGAGAGAATACAGAGGAAGTGATGAATTTGCTGAAATGAGAGGGTTTTAGAGAGAGAAGAGGAGGAGAGAGAAAGGAGACCACGTTAAGATGAGTGGGGAAAGGGTCTGAAATCTGGATTGATTGTGCTGGAATTTAGCAACAATAAAAAAATAAAAAATTAAAAGAAAAAGGACAGAGAAATTGTGCTGGAGAACAACGAAGCTCAACAGACCATGGAAAACGTGTCATTGGTTGAAATAATTGAAATAGTTAATGTACGATATTAACAGTTGTAGCATGATGAATATTGTCACACCTTTTTTATGTCCTCAAAACTCTATTACGAGGTTGCTGAAGAGTTTTTCAATCGAAGTGACGTTTTAAAAAGAGATTATTCATTATTTAGAGTCGTCACTTGAAATTAAGTTTTGGTGTTTCAAGCCACCTTTTATCTTGAATCCCTTAATAAAGGAGGGTTTGACTCTTAATTTATGGTCTACGAAAACAAAAGACTTAGTAAGGAATTCTGTTGACCGAGGGGAAGGTGTAAGGCATCCCTCGAGTCCCGCGGTTCTAGC
>ML317664.1:0-17385 GCA_005239505.1 Nicotiana paniculata
AGTCTTATGTGTGTGGTAATAGTAATTCATTAGATGTAGATAATGAATGTAAGAATACTAGTACAGTTTGAGATTGGTATTAAAAAATTAGACCTGAATGAGAGCTTTAATTTCAACATCATCCATGTGTTGTTTTCCATTACCATCTCCTTCATCTTCACCTGGCAAAGACAATAAAACATCCACAAAATCCATTTCACCTTCATCAATATTACTTTTACCTTTCTTTCTATGTTCATCAATTATTCTCATATGAAAATCATCAATCCTTTTCTCCACTTGCCTCATTTTCTTCTCACAATTATGAGGATCAATCCACCTCCATAAAGGTAAATAATCACCTAAATAAATCACACCAAGAAGCCAAAATAATTCATGAGTTATATGCATAAATTCTTTTGCTTCTTGTGGGCCAGCAGATTCAGCCCCAAAATATTGTTTTCCAAGTAACATTCTAGTCACATTATTCATTGAAAAAGCACCCAAAATTTCCCTTAAATTTAGTGTCTCTCCTTTTTGTGTCTTGGTCCAAACATCTTGAACTAGGGTTTGAGCTTCATCTGCCCTATGTTTTGCAAATGACTCAAGCCTTTTGGTTGTCAACAAATGTTCCATGCAAATCCTTCTCATTCTTTTCCATTTTGGTCCTAAGGGAGCCAATGCCACATCCCCACAACCATATGCTAGATGAATAGCAGCAAGAGTTCTTGGTCTAGACGCGAAAACATCGTCTTGTTGTACTAGTATTTCTCTTATGATTTCTGGATCATTGGTGGTGATAGCATCAACGTTACCTGTTAGTAAAAAAATATACATAATATATGGACAACATTATTAAAGGCAGACTTTTAGGCGTGAAAAATAACTTTTCTTAAAAGAAATATTGCTTGTATCTTATTGAGAAAACACAGACGAGTTCCTTCATATACTACCTGTTAGTAAAAACAAAATAAAGAGAGGTATAATTGTTAGGCAACGAAGCAAAATTAAGCCTTTAAGCATGCAGATGAGTGTATGTATGTATGTATATATGTATGTATATTTTTTATGTATATGTCTTTGTAGATATACACATCTATGTAGGTATACTAAATTAAAGACCATTGTTAGATTTAACTATAAGGCCAATAAGATAGGCTTTTGCCCATCAACATGGGACGACACAAACATTATAGATTATAACTAAAAGAAGAATTAATCTAAAATAGTTGTCCTCCCAACTAGTTAAATTAAAATTAGCTGGCGAATGTATAATGTATATATAATCAGTGTATAATTTATATATACTAGCCAGGAAAAGTAATACCGACTATTTGTATCTAACTAACGTTACCTAGTCGGAGGTAAACCAATGGACCGTATTTGTCACAGAATGAAGCCATGTCTCTGTGAGGCAATTGTCCCAACTGAAAAAGGTTGCCCACTATAGGCCATTGTTTTGGACCAGGAGGGAGGCGATTGATTTTCTCTCTAGACTTGTCGATAAGTGAAAAATGAACTAGCTTGGAAACAAGATATGCGCAAAGAAAGGCTACAACACAATTGATCAGATCAAAAAGACATGTGCAAAGAAGGAGTAGAATAAAACTGGTTAAGTCGATCATCTTATCTTGTCAAAGAGGTAAAAAGAAAGTAGTTTATTACAAGCTTTACTAGGACAATATGTTGTCGCTTAATTCTAATTTATAATCTTTTGAGCAGTGCGCATTCGGCTGCAAAAAGACATGACCACAAAATATTAGGAAGCCCATCATCTTGACATGTTTCAACTACCCTATATTCATAATCTTGAACTCACTTTTCTTGCCTATAGGGAGATCCGATTTTATAATATATCACAAATGTTATTTTAGTTATACGATCTTTTTCATATTGTCACGATCCGAATCTCAACCTCAGGGTCGTGATAGCGCCTAGCGTCCACTTGCTAGGAAAGCCAATATCAGTTAACCAATTTATTAATCAAACAGTTCAAAACAGAATAACAACAATTCAATTATTAACGATGATTAAACATGAGATAAACCTATAGCATAACATGGTCTAACTTAATCCCAGAAGTCAGGTGGCCCCAGTACATGAGCAACTAGAAGTCTACAAGTAGAGTTTGAAATAAATACAACTGTTCGAATGAGATAACAATAAAGATAGGAAATAGAAGGGGGCTTCAAGGTCTACAAACACCAGCAACTCTACCTCAAGTCTCCAAAGCAAATATGATCGGAGCAGACACACCTCTAAACACTGTTGGAATCAATACTAGTATCTGCACAAGAAGTGCAGAAGTGTAGCATGAGTACAACCGACTCAATGTACTCCGTAAATGTCGAGCCTAACCTCGACGAGGTAGTGATGAGGCTGTAACAAGATATATATATATATATATATATATATATATATATATATATATATATATATATATATATATATATATATATATATATATATATATNATAGAACGATAAATATTAACTGGGAGGGGACATACAAAGGTAAAATATCATAAAAACGACAAGTATGAAATCAACAAATAACATCTTCCGAAATAAACAACAATGTAACCAAGTAAATCACCAATTCGGGAATCAAATAAGGCAATGGAATAAAGATGGTACGGCATCACCTTTCGTGCCTTTACTCACATCCTCGCCATGTAATATCATAAATAAAATGGCACTGCGTCACCCTGCGTACTTTTATTCTCCGGCGCGACATCACCCTACAAGAAAAGTAATGGGTAACTGAGAAGAAATTGATTAAAGTTGCTTACTAATGATTTTGGGAAGAAAATTCTCTTGCAAAATCGCCTCTAGAGTGTTTAGTGTTGAGAAATGGTATAAAATAAGCTAAGTCTTAATTTTTCCCTCTTTTACCGATCTGCAGGTGTCGCATTTGCGAAGATATGCTCGCAAATGTGACGCCCGCAAATGCGAGACGAAGGTCGCAAATGCAAACCCCATCTCAGAAGCCCAGATGTCGCAAATGCGACATTCAGATCGCAAATGCGAAAATCCCACCTTCGCAAATGCGGAAAGATTCTTCACAAATGCGAAAATTACCCCTCAGAGCACTGAGCGACTCTAAGATCGCAAATGCGACATCTGATTGTTCACAAATGTGAACTTATTCCTCGCAATTGTGAGATCACCCGACACAGGCCCCTGCTCGCAAATGCGATTGCTTGATCGCCAAAGCGAGGGTCGCATTTGCGAGCCAGACATCGCAATTGCGAGAACAACAGACTACACTAGCAACAAAAATGCACAAGCTATTGAAACTTTAACCAAACTCATCCGGAACGCGTTTGAAACTCACCCGAGCCCCTCGGGCTCCAAATAAAATATGCACATAAGTATAATAACATCATATGAACTCGCTCACGCGATCAAATCACCCAAATAACATCTAAAACTATAAATTGAACATCAAAACGAATGAAATTTCAAAGTGAAACTCAAGAACAACTAGAATCACAACTAAGCGTCCGAATCATACCAAACCAACTCTGTTTGATACCAAATTTTGCAGACAAGTTTCAAATAGCAAAATAGCCTATACCAAGTCCCGGGACAAAAATCCAAACTCTGTATCAAAAAAATCAACCTACGATCAAACCTAGAAATTTTTTAAACCTTCAAGGTACTAGCTTTCGGCAAAACAAGTCAAATTAAGTTAGTGACTTCCGAATTAAATTCTGGGCATACGCCCAAGTTCAAAATTACGATAACGGACCCGGCCACCGAGATCGTCAAAATACCGATCCGGAGTTGTTTAAATAAAATGTTAATCGTAGTCAACTCAAGTTAGTTTTAAAGCCAAAAATCAAGTTTTCTTCAAATTTTCGCATAAAATCTTTCTAGAAAAGACACGCACTGCGCAAGCAAATCAAAAAATATTAAATGGAGCTAATAGAGGTCTCGAAATATGAAAATAAGAGCTAGTACTCAAAACGACCTATCGGGTCGTCACACATATGAGATCAGTAAAATAACATTGAAGATATAATATATGATATCTTTGTAAGGTCTTTTTCTTCGATTCAAATTGTATCTGGTTATAGGAAACTATTGTCTTCTTGGCGCAATAAGTTCGCATTGTACATATTGACAATTTTCTTCAAGGTTTATGTCTACACATTTTGTACAACCTTTTCACAAAGTTGTATCAACTTAAGCAGATAACCTTTCATATGACCTTTTTAGTTAGAACAATTCAAGTATGATTATTTGTAAAGTCAAGCAATGCTCTTGGAAACAGCATTATAGGCTAGCACCAAAATTTGGGAAGATCAAAGACAAGTCCTCTTGTTGCGGTTAAAAATAGACGGTTTCTATTTAAAACTTATGCCTTTGCTTATGGTAGACCTGGCCTTACGCAATTCATGTGCTACCGTCAGAGGTGTACGAAAAAACCGATAAATCGCATCAAATTGATAATTCGAGCTAAATAGAAAAAAAAATATTGTAGTTTGATTTGATTTGGTTTGGTGTTGGGAAAAAAATCCGACCATAATTCTTTTGGTTTGGTTTTAATTAAAAAAAGTCAAACCGAAATCAACCCAACCCGACATTACATTTATATACTTTTAGAAATATTTTATACATGTAAATATTTATTGTAAAATAATATAAATATTTCTTAAACTTATTCACAGTTTTATCTTTAAACTTATTATTTAAAGTTTGGACTTAGCATTCTTCAATGGTCCAATGAATTTTATAGCCCATAAAAGTAGTAAGTCAAATAAAGTTCAAATCAATACTAGTGCTAATAAAGATTCAATTCAACACTAGAAATGACAATAGTGTTGATATCTATTTTTTAGTTTTGCATTGGTTTCTAATGAAAATGCATAACCTAGTTTATCTTTTTCTTTAGTGCTTAGTTGTGTAATTAGTAGTACTTATTAGCTGTACTTATTTTAGTATGACTTACATTGTATTTTTAGATTATGTTAATTTTTGTTATGGCGTATTAATTAGTAATATTTTCTTTCTGCAATTGTATTATCTTTTTTTTTTTTTGAAAAACAAAGATACTTCATTAACATTAACTAGGGTTTTGCACCCATAATATGTTCATTACATAAGCCACTACCGGCCAAAACAATGTCATGCAAGGCACTTTCATTACCCAATGCTCCTAAATGCTCACATTAGTTAGTAGAACAAGTTCGTACATACATATACCCTTGCTGATCCTTGTGGTAGGTTGTTTTGACAAGTTCAGAAGGTAAAATTAGAACATTTAGTTTATCATAACTATTATCCAAGAAAGCAGCTTTTGCCGAGTGATGATCAACCATATTCTCTTCGCGGAAGCTATGCTTCATTGTGCTTTTCCCTTGCCTGGATGCCTTGTTCATGAACCACCTGCATTCATAAATTAAGTTGTTATAGGCTGGGTAGTCATCATGAAGAAGACGTATTACCTCTGTTACATCAATTTCAACTTCGACTGAGAATAAGTTTTCCCCGGTAACTAAGTGTAGTGCATGCCGAAAAACTAGAAGTTCCACCTGGATTGATGAAGTTGCATGTATTAGGGGGAGGTTTCCATCTGACCTTAATATTGATATATTTTTTTTGTAGGTGTGAATCCTTTATGTCATGAAGAAATACTCCATTGTTTGGTCCGGCACCCTTTTCTTGTTAACCAGGGTGCTAGTGTTGTTTTGATTGTTATGGTTTCTACTAATCCAAATGGCCCAGAGGGCAAAAGGAAGAGTGTTTTCCTAGATTAGGTACTTGTTAATATATGTAGGCGCTTTAATAGTTCAAGCCAGTAATTAGCGAGAAGTTGGTTACTAATGTTTACTCCCATTTCTTCCCAAAAAGAATTTGCTATAGTGCATTCCCAGAAGATATGAAAGATAGATTCGATGGTGTCTTTGCTTATAAGGCAATTAGGGTTTATGTTAACACCAATTGTGGCTAGATAACCCCTTGTGGGAAATCTGTTGTGGTATAGCTTCCACATTAAAAATTTGATCTTATTGGGGCGCTTGAGGTCCCAGATTCAATTAAAGGAGAGGGTGTGGGGGTTTTGGATCATCAATTAGCATATAGGAGAAGGCTGTTGAAAATATTCCGCTTGGGCTAAGACCTCAAATAAGTGAGTTGGGTGCTTAGTGAAAGAATACTATTTTTGATGAATTCAGGGAGATCAAAAGAGATTTTACTTAAGCCCCATTCCTTATTTTCCTTAATATGATGAATGATTAATTTATCCTCATCATGATTTAACGGACTAATAACATGATTACGAAAACTTATGATATTAGGGATCCACTGTTCATGCCAAATATTCAAGTGAGTGTGAGTATCTATTGGCCACCTAATACCTTTATTACACACCATCCAACCTTTTAGAAGACTATTTCAAGTATTAGAGTATCCAGTAATTATTTTCCTATTTCCATATATACTAGTTAATACTTGGGCCCAAAGGGAGGTTGGGTTATTTAAAATTCTCCATGCCAAGCTAGTGAGAAGGGCCATATTTTTTGATTTTTCCCTTTTAATACCAAGCCCCCCATCAGGCACAGTTTTAGTCACTGTATTCCATCCAAGTAGGTGTATTTTCTTCTTCTACCTAGTAGTTCCCCAAAGGAAATTACGTTGAATTTTATCTATTTCCTGAAGAGTTTTTGCAGGGAGTAGACTAATTTGCATAAGATGATTGAGTAGAGTATTTAGAGTTGATTTTATCAACGTACATCTCCCCTCCATACTTAACCAGCGTGCATTCCAAATGTTTAATTTAGCACGCATTCTATCAAGGAGAGACTGGTAGTCCTTGTGCCTAGGGATTTTATCATCTTTGTTATTGAATATTTTAGTACCATGTTATGACTTAGCTTATATTATTGTGTTATTTCTTAAAAACTATATTATATAGTTGTATCCTACTAGGACTAAAGAAATATTCCAAATGTTTTATATAGTTTTATCAACGTACATCTCCCCTCCATACTTAACCAGCGTGCATTCCAAATATTTAATTTAGCACGCATTCTATCAAGGAGAGACTGGTAGTCCTTGTGCCTAGGGATTGTATCATCTTTGTTATTGAATATTTTAGTACCATGTTATGACTTAGCTTATATTATTGTGTTATTTCTTAAAAACTATATTATATAGTTGTATCCTACTAGGACTAAAGAAATATTTGGAGCACAAGTTACATATTTTGTGCTATGAAGACTTTACCGAGAAAAAATCTGAAAACCCGAAAAAAAATGAAAAACAAAATCAGAGAAAAATCGATATTAAAAAAATGACTTTATTGGTTTGGTTTATAGATCTAAAAATCCGACACCATTGGTATCATATCACCTTAGGAGGTTTCCCTTGTGCTTCACCCGGGATAATCGAAAGCAACACGCAACAAAATTCAAAGATATCATGAGTTTATGCAATATCCAATTGAAAATAAAAATAAATAAATTTATCATGTTAGTCAATAAGCATAACGAATATAAAATAACACAAGCTTGCATAAAAAGAGAATTTATTAAAAGCAATATCTCAGTCAGCAATTACAAAGTAACTCGGGATAATCAAGGCAACAAGCAACAAAACTCAAAGATATCATGAGTTTATGAAATATCCAATTGGAAATAAAAATAATAACTTATCATGTTAGTCAATAAGCATAACGAATATAAAATAACACAAGCTTGCATAAAAAGAGAATTTATTAAAAGCAATATCTCAGCCACCAATTACAAAGTAACTCCCACTGACTAAAGCACATCAAAACACTCTAAAATACCCATATTTTTAGCTTGTTCATTAAACACTACAGGCCTAAGACCTTTAGTCAAATGATCAACCAACATAGATTATGTGCTAATATGCCCAATACGTATATTACATTCTTTTACCATATTTCTAACCTTACGAAACTTAAGGCTAACGTGCTTAGAGTCTCTTGTTCTCTTGTTATTCTTAGAGAAGAACACAGTTGCACTATTGTCAAAGAAAATAGTCACCGGCTTAGATATAAAATCTACAATTTGCAATTTAGTAAGAAAATTCTTCATCCAGACAGCATGTGAAGCAGTCTCAAAACAAGCAATAAACTCAGCTTTCATTGTGGATGTAGCAGTGATACTCTATTTCTCACTTTTTCAAGAAATAGCACATCCAGCCAACATAAAAAATATACCCAGAAGTTGACTTCATTGTGTCTTGACAACCTGCGAAATTAGAATCTGAATATACCAACAGGTCCAGATTATCAACTTTTTGTACACAAGTATGAAGTCTTTGGCGCGTTGTAGATATCTCATCACTTTCTTTGCAGCCACCCAATGTGCCCACCAGGATTAGAAGAAAATTTTCCCAGCATATAGCAAATGATATATCAAGCCTTGTACAAACATGTATGTACATCAAACAGCCAACAACACTTGCATATGGCATATCTCTCATAATTCTATTTTCAACATTATTTTTCGGATATTTATCCTTTCTAAGTTTATCTCCTTTTACAACAGATGCAACACTAGGCCTACAGTCTTGCATATTGAAAGTTTTAAGAATACTCTAGTGTAGGAACGTTGTGATAAACCAAATAAACCACGTGACCTATCTCTTTTAATTTCTATCCCAAGAACCAAAGAGGCTTCACCAAGATCTTTCATATCAAAAGACCCAGACAAAAATTGTTTGGTCTCGCTCATCAAGCCCAAATCATTTGTGGCAAGTAAAATGTCATCAACATAGAGAAAATAATAATAAAATTGCCATTAGCCATTTTGAGATAAACACATCCATCAAGCTTATTTTTCACAAATCCAAATTTTGTAATAATTTGTCACGACCCCAAATCCTAACAGGTCGTGATGGCGCCTATCGTGGAACTAGAATAGCCAACCATCACATAACTATACATTTGTTTTAATATAATTTCTCAAAAATCAATAATAACGAGCAATAGAGTATAAAATTTTTCTCTAAGTCTTTAAGCAAACATAATAATATAATCTACTGTCTAAACAAATCCCCTAGGACTGGATTCAATCGATCACGAGCATCTAAGAATAAAACTAACACTGCTAATGTCATAAACCATGTCTCGGAATAAAATACTAATACTAATGAAGGAAGGGAAATGGAGAAAATGCGGACGCCGGACAACTACCTCGAAATCCCAAAAGCTGACGATAACGAACTCGGATGGCTACTGCTCTGAATCAGTACCTGGGTCTGCACACAGATGTGCATGGAGTAATGATGAGTACGCCAACTCAGTAGTAATGAAAATAAATCACAGTCTAAAGAATAAGAAACACACAACAACAAATACACCAATCCACAAAACCGTAAAATATCAAGTAGTAATGAAAATAAATCACAGTCTAAAGAATAAGAAACACACAACAACAAATACACCAATCCACAAAACCGTAAAATATCAAGTAGTAATGAAAATAAATCACAGTCTAAAGAATAAGAAACACACAACAACAAATACACCAATCTACAAAACCGTAAAATATCAAGTCTCAATAAAGTATACATAAGCTCGAAAACGAGTTTCTGTAAAAATCCTTGAGACAAGTATAATTTCCAATATTTCTCAGTAAAACTCCCAAAATATCAGTTTGAAAGATGAAACGAATCATAATCAAAAGCTCAGCAAAATATCATTTTTAAACCGCCCCTCGGGAAAAATCATCACTCTTAATCAGTCACTCAGCACCTCACCATCACTCACTAACAGTCACTCAGCACCTCACAGTCACTCAACATCAGCCCCTCGGGAAACCTCACTGTCACTCATGCCTCCCAATCACTCATCACTCAGCACTCGGCACTCGCACTCAGTAGGTACCTGCACTCACTTGGGGCGTGTACAGACTCCGGAGGGGCTCCTACAGCCCAAGCGCTATAAACAAGCCAAATCATGGCATCAATCACTCTTAGGCACTCGACCTCTCTCATATCATAACATCCTCACAATATTGGCCCTCGTCCTCACTCAGTCAGACACTCTCAACATGCCACTCGGGCCATAAATAAACGGGGTTCTCGACCCAAAAATAGTATTTCATTTCAAGAAATTGTAATATCATCAAATAGGAATGTCAACAATTTCAAAAGAAAGACTGAGTGTAAAATCATAGTTTGAAAGTGAGGAATATCAGTAAAATAGCCCCCAAGGGGTTAAAACAGATCGGCACTAGGCCCCAAACATGGCTTACAGCCCAAATATATCAAAACATGATAATATTATAAAATATATACTTTAAAAGTAGTTTCGCAACTCAATAGTTGCCTAAAAAGGAACATTTTTCCAAGTTTCCAGTTCGTGCACGCCTCACACTCGTCATCCAGTGTGTGCGTCACTCCAAAATCCGTGAAAGGATGTAAAGTCCGGGGTTTCACACCCTCAGGACAGGATTTAAAGACATTACTTACCTCAAACTAGCCCGAAAAGTTATTCCGCAACATGCTTGCCTCTCGAATCAACTTCCGAGTGCTCCAAATCTATCAAGTTCAGATTTTTCACATCAAATTATGCTAAGGAGATGAATTCCAATTGAAAAATATCAATTTTAGCACAAAACTCGAGATTAGCCAAAACCCGACCCCCGAGCCCGCATCTCGGAACCCGAAAAATTTATACCAAAAAAATTCTCATCATCTCACGAGTCCGTACATATAAAGAACTCTAAAATTGAAGTCCGTTTGACCCCTCAAATCATCCCTAAAAGGCCTCTTAAACTCAAGCCCCAATTTTACCTTTTTCTACTGATTTTCCCCAATTAAACACTATTAATTTGGTCCTTAACCACATATAATCGAGTTATTGGGTCCAAAATCTTTACCTCAATGAAGAACAATGTCTTCCCTCTTCAAAATTGCTCCAAAAGCTCAAATCTCGTTCAAAAATGGAAGAAAACTCGGACTGCTCGTTATATGTACACTGTCCAGAATTTTCGCGGTATTGTTCACGCGGTACTATTCATGCGGTACTGTTCAAGCGGTACTGTTCATGCTGCTGTGAAAAAAATGAAGCAGCTTTTCTTCTAGTCTAAATTGATCCGTTAACCTTCCGAAATCCACCTGAGGGCCCTCGGAATCTCAACCAAATATACCAACACGTCCCAAAATACAATACGAAATTAGTCGAGCCTTCGAAACATCAAAACACCAAAATCACATCGAATTCAAGCCTATGGACTTTGAAATT
Organism: Nicotiana paniculata; assembly: GCA_005239505.1. Taxonomy (NCBI): domain Eukaryota; kingdom Viridiplantae; phylum Streptophyta; class Magnoliopsida; order Solanales; family Solanaceae; genus Nicotiana; species Nicotiana paniculata. The sequence goes on from ML317664.1 coordinate 11,206, forward strand.
TCTAAATTCCACCAACGATGCTGAAATTATCCAAAACACCTCCGATTGATCTGAAATTTTGCACAGATAACTAAAATGACATTAAGAACCTGTTCCAACTGTTGAAATTCCATTCCGACCTCGATAGCCTATTTTCCACTACCGATCGGAAATTGCCAAAAACTAACTTTCGCTAATTCAAGCCTAATTCTACACCAGACATCACAAAAATATTTCGGACACACTCCTAAGTCCCAAATCACCTAACGAAGCTATTTGAGCCATAAAATTCATATTTTGAGGTCGTTTACCAATAAGCAACTCTCAGTTGACTTTTTCAACTATAAGGCTATTTTTAAAGACTAAATGACTAAATTCTTGCTACAACCATTCCGATTTCGAGCCTATCAACTCTAACACATCATAAACAGTATAGCCAACCTATGTCAAGGCAAAAATAGGAATAATAATAAAATTTCTACGGAACGACCGGCCGGGTCATTACATAATTTCATCGAGTTTTAAGTCCCACTGCTTGGAGGCTTCTTTAAGCCCATATATGGATTTGTTAAGCTTGCATACCAGATGTTCTTGACCAGCTTCTTTAAACCCTTCAGGTTGAACCATGTACAATTCTTCAAGTAGACTCCCATTCAGGAAAGCATTTTTAACATCCATCTAGTGCAACTCTAAATCAAAATGAGCCACTAGAGCCATCACAACTCTAAAAGCATCCTTAGATGAAACAGGAGAAAATATTTCTTTACAATCAATACATTGTTTTCTGAGTGTAACCCTTAGCAAACAACCTTGCTTTATAATGGTATATGTTTTCCTTAGAGTCTCTTTTAGTTTTAAACACCCATTTGAAGCCAATAGGCCTAAAACCTACATGCAATTCAACTAACTCCCACACTATTGTGTTTCATGAAGCACATTTCATCTTTCATTGCCTCACGCCATTTATCAATATATGGAGAGGAAATAGCTTAAGGCATTTGCATCAAAAACAATTTCAAGCGTACCCATTTTTTGCGTAACTTCAGACATACAAGCTTGAAGTAGCAAAAAATTATGTCTGAAGTTTGAACTTCATAATGTTTTGCCTAAAGTGTAGCAAAACTTCAGATATTTTTGCATGAAGTTTGGCCTGACTTGCAAAGGCAATCACACAAACTTCAGTTCATAATGCAAATGACAAACTTCAGTTCAATAAAATAACATGTTTTGGCTAAATTTTTTGTTTGTAATTGCTGAACTTCAACATTCTAGTAGCTGAAGCTTTGTTGTGTATTTGCTTAACTTCAACATGTTTTAGCTGACGCTTTGTTCTGTTTGTGATGAACTTCAGGGCCGAAGTTTGTTTTGTATTTGCGGAACTTAAGCATTCTAGGAGCTGGAGTTATTCTTTATATTTGCTGAACTTCAGCATTCTTATAGAAGAAGTTCTAAACAACAATGAATTTAATGGATAATTAGCAGCGATTGATGCTGTTCATTTCAAAGATTAAAGAATGAAAAATATTTTCGACATGAAAACAAGTTACTACAGATAAATTAGAACCAAAAACCAATGTGCATGTAAAGATAAAATATCTAAGAGGTTAAATTATTGTGAATAAGACCAAACTGAATATAATGGGACAAGCAGATATATATGAATTATCAGGTTAGAACGCATAACAATATCTCAATCTTCAGCATTCAGAAAACGAAGGAGGAGGAGAAACATGCCTGAAGTTGTTTAAATAGTGGGTACAAGTTAAAACGTTTTTAAAAAGTAGGTATAGATTAAATGGAGGCGACCAAATAGGGCGCCCCGTGTAATTTTTACGCATATAATAAAGGATCAGTCAACTCTCCAGTATCACTAAGATTTTCAGTCACATATACAATAAAATCATCAATGATGGTAGATCATCTTTCTCTTTTTGACCTCCGGAGTGGTTCGTTGTGTTCATTTTTCTCAGGGGCTATTGTCACGACCCGAAGTCCATTAAGGTCGTGATGGCGCCGGACACTAATGTCGGGCAATCCAACACAAAATAGTTATATTAAATACTATTTTAGCGTTTGAAATCTTTATTACCTTTCATTTCATTACATAAATAAGTGAATAAAAATCCGTTAAGTAAGTAACGATGGTTTAACAATACATTTAAATAAAATACATCCCAAACTCTTCCCAGAACCCGGTGTCACAAGTACATGAGCAAATATCAAAGAATTTATACATGTACTACACTACTTGTCCGGAATACAAACTGGACAAGGAATTTAAAATAATATACAATACATCTGAGGGGACTCTGCCGGCGGCGGGTCATCTCCGGATGGTGCCGCTCGTCTAAGTCTCCAAGTCAGCCACACACTCGTCAAGCTGATCCACTAGCTATGAATGTACCTGTGCAATAAAAATGCACAACAATGTAGCATGAGTACGAAAAAAACGTGTACTCAGTAAGTATCCCGCCTAACCTCAAAGAGGTAGTGACGAGCGGTCGAATTTTGAAATTTTCTAGAGGGCAGTTTGATAAAATCAAGGGCGACACTAAGCATGGATATCATTGGCAATTTAACAAGTAGCGACAGCAAAAAGCAACTTCTTTCACATTTAATATTCTTAAATCCTCATCATTCAGTTGACAATTTAAAATTTCCAGGCCAGTAATAAGGTAAAAATCATAGAAAGCACGCAACAAATATCATGCGCAAGCAATTCCGAGGATCGAACGACGCGAACCAACGATAATAAAATATGCACTGCCGAAGGGTCGAACGGCTCGAACCATAGATGCATATATTACCCCTCTCGCGAATTAATCATGCGACGCGGTCATATGTAATAATAGATTTACCCTGCTCGCGAATTATACATGCGACTCAGGTACTCATAGATACACATATTCACACATTAAATTCACATTTTATCAGGAAAACAGTTACTCAAGGATGTGATAAAACTCTCTTTTTAATGGACTCGAAGATAGTATTTAAATATTTTCTGAAAATTCATTTGCCAAGTTCGATAAGGTTTTAAATATTATAAATTTATCAATAAGGCCACAAGTACGGAAAGTAAAGCATGCTTATCAGGAAAACAATTATCCAAGGAAAATCAATTACCTTTCTAGATGATTAAGAAAATAAACTTTAACCTTATTAGGTATTCAGTTACTAATTCGATAATTTTAACGGTCTAATTTTATTAGCAAAATTACAAGTACAACAAGTAAAGCATGCTAGTTGGTCCTAGACTACCCAGACACAAGCATGATAGTAGCTATGCACGGACTCTCGTTACTTCTTGCGTACGTAGCCCCCACAAATAGTAGCACATATTCAATGATTTTACCTATGGAGACAATTCTCCCTAACAACGTTAGAAAGAAGACTTACCTCGCTCCGAAGTTCCATAACCGGCTTCCAAGCCCTTCCAATGACTCAAATTGATGCACAACGCCCCAAAACTAGCCAGATAACAGGCAAACCAATGAAAATATACTCTAACACTTATAACAATTCAATTTATATAAATTCCCAACTCCGCTCGAAAATTTGATAAAATATCCCTCGGACCCACGTGCCCGGCTTCCTAAATTTTTTGAAGATAAAGTTTACCCATAACGTCATGAACTCAAATATATAATTCTCTCTCAATTTCGTGCCCAAATTTATGGTAACAATCCAAAAATACAAATTTCTAGGTTTTTCTTCAAAACCCTAAGTGTCCCCTAGTTTCTCATGATTTTCCATGTTAAAATCTAGATATAATCCAAGTAATTAACTTGCAATAGGTGGGATTGACTTACCTCCAAGTTTCTAGGTGAATATCCTTGTCAAGAAGCTCTAAAAATCTCCCAAGAATGAAGCAATAAGAAAAAATGCTCAAACCCCCGCTTTAAACACTCACTGCCCAGTGATCTTCGCCCCCGTGGAAAAACCTTCGCGCCTGCGGCAAAACCTTCGCGCCTGCGGTGGATTTTCCGCACCTGCGGTCTTTGCACCCGCGACCAATTCTTCGCGCCCGCGGTTCCTGGCCAACCCATGCCTTTTCGCTTCTGCGACTCGTGCCCCGCATCCGCGAGCTCGCACCTGCGGCCATCCAAGCGCATGTGCGATCACACCAAAAGCTGGGAGCTTCAGCTTATGCTCTCCAAGTTCAAACTTGGTCCGAGGCTCGTCCGGTTAACCTTCCAAACATAATGCGGACCTACTCGAGGCCTCAAATCACATCAAATAACATCGAAATAATGGATCGGAACTCTATTAAATATTTAAGAACTTTAGAATTTCAAACTTCTTCATTCGACGCCGAAACCTATCAAATCACTTCCGATTGACCTCAAATTTTGCACAAAGGTCACATTCAACATTGCAGACCTGCTCCAAAATGACCTACGGACCTCCGATCGTGCTCCCAACACCAGAATCACCATACGGAGCTACTTGATGCGTGGCTAGAATTCATGGTTTAACACGTTATGTGCCTTACATTTTATGTGCATTAATGATAAAAATACACTTTTTAAGTGCATAATAGAGTCTATTTCATGTGTAGGTAAAATAGAGATGGAAGCCGAGCTAAATTGATGCAAATACGTCAAAAATACACTCAAGATAAAAAAGGAGCAACCCGGGCTATAATGGGGAGTTTTGGCCTTCAAGCCAGGCCTAGCCTGGCTATAGTGGGGCGTTAGACCCATAAATCCAGGCCTAGCCTGCCTATAATGGGGCATTTGGGGCTTAATGCCTGGGTCCCGGGCCCGGTCAATTCCGAGTTTTGAAGGTTTTAAGTGTTTCCCGGATTGAATAGAAGTCTCCTACATGTTTAGGGTTTATCCCAAACATATAAATAGACCCAAAAATACAACTTGAAGGGAAGGAAGCCATTGAAGTGAAGAAAAACTTGTGGATTACTACTCAGTGAAGCAAATATTGATTTTTATAGCTTTTATTTATTATTTTGTAGTTCAATTATGCAAGTTATTTTAGAATCGATACTTATGAATATGAGTAGCTAATTTTCTTAATCTAGGGTTTTGGTGGAACCCGTCGGGGGATAAACTTATTGTGATATTAATATAGTTTTGATTGGTTGATTAATCTGTATTTGTTCACCTACGTTCTTGTTGTAGTTGATTGAAGGGCCCTCAATTAGTTGTTCCTATTTATTATGTATCTACTTGAGANGCAATCTAAAGTGAACTGTAATGCAATCTAGCTAGCGTAACTTGAGAGAGTGCGTCTAGTAAATTATCATAATTACTTGAGAGAGATTTGTGGTAGATATAGTGTTCAAGATGGATTGATACAACTAATCAAACTATAACCTTAGACCTTTATCATAATTGTTTACAACATATTGTTAGTAATTGTTAGTCATTATTATTGTCAGTAGAATTAGTAAAACATCACCAATTTATTTTAAAAAGTCTTGAGAGAATTGATTGAGTAAAAGTTGTGTATTCTAAAGCCTTGATTGATACGTAAATTTCCTGTGGGATCGACTCTGGGCATAATACCCCGGATTATATTTGCAAGGCCCGCTTAGTCTTTTATAAGACATAGTTGAGAGTGATCAAATTTTGGCACTGTTGCCGGGGAATTTAACGATGTTATCAATTGAGTTGGAAAAGAAACAAAATTCTGAAATATAGTCAATTTTCTTTAAATTTTCATTTTTACATTGAAAGTTTAACGTGTTGCAGGTGCATGCCTAGAAACTCATAGAGGACTGGTGAAATAGTTGAAGCCTTATCAGACTCCGAAAAAGTTTTCAAGGCCCTAAACAGGACCAACAGGAAAAACAAACATCAACCAGAAATTGAACAAATTGAAACCGACATGGAAGATCCACACAACCGGAACAATAATGGGGATGATGTGGTAGACCCAGTCGCTCAAATAGTGGCAGAGTCTCCCTTATATGACTGGGCACAACCCACAACTGAGAATTTAGCCATTGCGATACTGGTCCCTCAAATACAGGCCGAGTCCTTCCAGATAACAAACAATATGTTGCACTTATTGCAGAACAAGGGACTATTCTCAGGGTCATACATCGTAGACCCCCAGAAGCATTTCAAAAACTTCCTGTCAATTTGCAAAACACAGAGGCAGCCAAACTTCACTCAAGAGGCAATAAAACTGTTGTTGTTTCCATTCTCGGTGACTGGCGCTGCCCAGACTTGGCTAAAC
>ML317665.1:0-13108 GCA_005239505.1 Nicotiana paniculata
ATTTGGATATAAGAGTGACTACACCTCCCTAAGCACTTTAATACATAAACTTTAACGTTCAAGCTCAAACTCAATATAGCCAAATTCCACCTTCAGAACGATGTTACTACCCCACATTTCTTTAGGCACAATTACGTTAAGAGTCACCACATATATTTTTCTTTCAACACAACACAATTGTTCATTTATTTCTTTTTCTTCTTTTTCTTCTTTTTCAAGTGACTCTTATTATTTTTTTTCAAACGTTCACCTTTCTCCTTATTTCAATTATTCCCCTCACAAACCAACCNGCTCAAGAAAGAAATTCCCATATCACTTCCAAGACTGAATAACACTTCTATTTCGCTTCGCACACACACGGGGCAAGTTCTAGACATCAGATGTAATGCACATAATAACATTCAAATCTCACACACACATGGCACATAACTCACTCAGGATTGGACTTATCACGACACTCCAGTCAAAGCAGTTAAGCAAATCTTAAGAATCCATGATTTAAGGTATTTCTTCTAGAGTCGAAAATTGAGCCTAAGTGTCACAACCATAGGATTGACTATTCTCAAGGCATTAACACGTTTCGAGATATTGCTCCTATTAAGCCCTTAACCATATGATTTCTACTCCTAAAAATTAAAAACTACCTACACCCGGTTCAATTAAAAGCCCTTGGAAAAGAACCGTGGTCCAAAGAAAAACCAAGAGGCAATTACTAGACTACCTAAAACAAAAATCTTTTTGTTATTTTCTTTAGACTTACTTCCTTCAAGAAAACTGTCTAGGAGATCCATCGTCAGGAAGAGTCCATTAATCTAACACAACTAAAATAGCATAGAAAGTCACCAGACAATCTCCTCACCCCACACTTAAAATTGTGCATTGTCCCCAATGCGCACCTATGCATACAAGAGGGTAAAAAGAAACTCCCTGGTAGGCCAAAGGCCGAATCACTAGCATCTCATGGGTTACTCAGACTTCTCCCAGGCCTGGTCCTTCATGCGGGTACCTCAATTTAGTTCCAACCATCTAATTTGCTGTTGCATCCTCCCAGTGGCTTGCTTCCATGCTCCTAACAAGATAACAAGAATTGACACTATAAAATAATACGATTAGAAAAATACACTACAACAAAAGTAAAATAAACTAAAGTAAATAAAGCAGTAAAGCTGGGTTGCCTCCCAACATGCGCTTGATTTAACGTCGCGGCACGACGTGAATCACTCTTTGCCTCCACTTCGAACTTAAGAATTGAACCCCAATTTTTGATTCTGCTCTATGATCATGCTCATGGGGTGGTGGAACAAATATAATTGGCCCAAGCAACCATTGTATTGTTTTACACTTCTTGGCTTTTAGATGAGGTATGTAGTCCTGACTTTCTGGCAAGAAAAATTCCAGAATGTAAGTATCGTGTTCCTCATTCCTTGACTCCTCAATTGGCTCAGATGACTCTATTTCCATATCATCATCCAAACACAATGTGGAAAAATGTTTGGAATGAGGACCAATGCACTCAAACACATGAACTACAGGACTTTCAACATCCTCAACAACAATCACACTAGAGTCGATTAAATTTGTATCCTCAACGTCCCTGGTTGACTCTAGTACTACTTCTTCAATATCGGCATCCTCAAATTCTAGTTGGTTAGTGTGTTGGGTTTCTACTTTGGACACCTCNAAGCTTCAACTAGTTGACTCGTTTGAGCCTCCAAGTTGCGAATAGTTTCATCTTGCCTTTGTACCCCCAGTTGTAACTCCTCTTGTTGTTCCAGAATGCACTTCATCATATCCTCGACCTTTTCCAGTCATCATCACTGAGTTCTTTATTTCTATTAACTTCACAAGAAAAAGAAGAACCATCAAAGTACGGGGTTGGGGGAAGATAAGAAATATAAGCACAACCCTGAAAGTGACCATCTTGACCACCACACATATCACACTCATTCCACACATAAGATTGAGTTGGTGCACATAACTCGCTCTCGGGAAGATTTTGATAATTTTGCTCTGGGTGGTTTCCTCCATAATATGCATAATGAGGATCAAAAGTAGAATTACCAACATCCAAACTCTCATAATTCCATGATGCCATGTTTTAACAAATAAAACTAAAATAAAGAAAATAAAAATCAAATACTAAAAAAAAAATTCAACTTGAAACCTAATAATATGTACAATTACAGCTACACTTGATAATACCGTTAATTCCCCGGCAACGGCGCCAAAATTTGATCACGCTCAACTATGTCTAATAAAAGACTAAGCCGGCGTTGCAAATATAATCTGGGGTGTTATGCCCAGAGTCGATCCCACATGGAATTTACGTATCAAGCAAGCTGTTAGAATACTCAATTGTCACTTGATGTTATTTAAATTACAAAAATTAAAGATTAAAACTAAAGCTTAACTACGCTAAGGTGTAAACAATTGTAATAAAGATCTAAGGTTATGGTTTCCCCCGTCGGTGAATTTACTTCTCGGATACTTCATATAGCTTGATTAGTTGTTTTTATCAATCATGAACACTCTATCCACCATAAATCTCTCTCAAGTAATTATGATAATTTACTAGACGCACTCTCTCAAGTTACGCTAGCTAGATTGCATTATAGTTCACTTTAGATTGCACCCGAGGTATTGTTATCTCTAATCCAACCTCTAAAAACTCGGTTATGACTTTCGTCTATACTCCAGGAGTGATGTTGTTCAAACAACTACCTAAATATGCACTCTCTCTCAAGTAGATACATAATAAATAGGCACAGCTAATTGATGGCCATTCAATTAACTACAACAAGAACGTAGTTGAACAAATAGAGATTAATCAACCAATCAAAACTATGTTAATATCACAATAAGTTTATCCCCCAACGGGTTCTACCAAAACACTAGATTAAAGAAGTTAGCTAAACAAGTTCATAAGAATAAAACCCAAAATAACTTGCATAATTAAACTACAAAGTAATGAAGAAAATCTGTACAAATCGATGTTTTCCTTCTCTCCTCCGTCTTCTTTAAGTTGTGTTGTTTGGTGTCTATTTATATGTTTAGGGCGAACCCTAACCATGTAGGAGACTTCTATTTCAACCGGGAAACACTTAAACTCGTCAAAACTCGAATTTAGCCGAACTGGGAACCCCGGGCGATTGGACTCTAACGCATCCCTAAGGCCAGGGCAGGCCTGGTGTTTGGGCCCTAACGCCTCCCTAATGCCAGGGGCTGCCTGGCCTTATGGGGTAAACGCCCCCCTAACGCTAGGTAGGGTCAGGCTTTAGGGGGCAAACGCCCGGCTATCGCCCGGGTGTATCCTTTCGCGTATTTTTCGACGTATTTGCATCCCTTTAGCTCCGTTTCCATCTCCAATTCACGTACACATAAAATAAACTCTATTAAGCACATAACAAGTGTATTTTTATCATTAATTCACCTCAAATGTAAGGTATATCACATGTTAAACTATGCAATTTAGTCTCGCATCAGCATCCTTAGGCTAAAATTGCATATTTTGCAATAATAGCCCACAGATATGCATAATTACATTATTTATACAATAAAATGACTTTTTATATTTTTAAGCAATTATTTTAAATCATTTTCATGCACAATTGATATTTTTTTATTAATTAATTTTATAAATTATTTACTGATTTAATTGGGTATTTAAAATCTAGCCATTTTCTTAATTAATTTCGGATCTATACACTATCCATTACCCCAACCCAATACTCTCATGACCCAAAATACAAACTCAGGTCGTGATGGCTCCCAACGTCGGGGTTAGACAAGCCCACACTTAAAATACTAAGGATTTCTCCCATGATTAGTTAAACATCCCAATACGTGCCAAGTTTTTAAAGTTCAAACATTAATTGAAAAAAAAAGATAGCAAGTCATTTTACCAAAAACAATAAAAAAAAAGGGATGAGCCAATATATATATATATATATATATATATATATATATATAGACCCGCAAACCGAAATAACAACTATGTGTGTGCCAGGAACTAGTGTCACAACTCCTACGGGCATACTAACAGAATATACAAAACATAATATACAATCCCACTGTCTGAAAGAAATAGACAGGAAGAAAGCAAAAGAAAACTTCATGGTTCTACCGAGGATCGTTAGGAGAAGCAGCTCACCGTGAAGTCAGGTCCAAGTAAGATCAGAATCGAGCTCCGGTCTGATAACCAGATGCACAGCCTTAGAACCTGTACAATTAAGTACAGAAGTGCAGCATGAGTACATAAACAAATATGTACTCACTGAGTATCCCGCCTAACCTCGAAGAGGTAGTGACGAGAGGTCGACTTGACACTCACTAAGGTCCAACAAAATGATTAGCAAGATATAACATCAGTAACGGACATACCAAGATGATAAAAGCAGTAAACATTTAAGATAAGAGTAATTCAAATAAATACTGGAAGTAAATATACAATTTCTACTTCATTATTCTTTTCTTTCCTTTAAAAATATATATATCTGAACACTCAAAATTCATAAAAGAATTCTTAACAACTTAACATGCGCATACAGGATAACGACAACCGGCCTGAGCCATCATAATGATCATATCTGTGCACTGCCGAGGGTCGAACGGCCTGAACCATAATATATATATCTTTCAATCTCGCTGTGGCGTACGGCCCACTCCCGTGAGAGTGGGGGAAATAACACTCAGCTCGCAGAATGTAAATTGCGAAGCGGTCACATGCACACACAATCCATACATTTGTTCTTTATAAATTACTCTTCGCGATCATATCCTAAAAAAATCTCTTTAATTCCATGATCTCAGGGAAACAAGCCGCATGTAATATTAATTCACTAAGCATATAGTTCATTTCAAGGAAACATAAAGCATGGTGTAGGCCTAACTACCCGGACATAACAATAATAGACGCTACGTACAGAATCTCGTCATTTTGTACGTACGTAGCCCCCACAATTATCACGTATAGCATTTAAATCACCTAGGGGGACAGTTTCCCCCTTACAAGGTTAGAAAGGAGACTCACCTCGTGTTGAATCTACTCCCCAAACCAAGAACACGCCTGAAACTCCGTACTCTACACCTGAGGACTCGAAACTAGCCAAATGTTATACAAATTCATCAATTTATGCTCAAAGTAAGGAAATCCTCCTACTACTAAGTCAAATTCGCCATTCTTGAAGAAATCCAAAAATCCAACCCCACGCCCGCATGCTCGGATTCGAAAAGTTTTCGAAGGAAACACTCACCCACAGCCTAAGGATCATTAATATATGATTTTTGAATGATTTCATAGCCAATTCACGGGTAATTTTCTAAATTCTCAAAGGCCCTAGGTTACTACCCAAATTCCAAAATTTTCACTAATTAAGTAGTTAAATTCCACTAAGAATGCATGCATTAACTAACTCTAGGATAGAATCTACTTACCTTTCAGTGGTTGAGTCGTTGAGCCCTTTTCTCAAGCTCTCAAGGTGTTCTAATGGAGGAAGAAGTGAAGAAATAATGAAGAATCCTGTATTTAAGAAACACACTGTCTAAGAGTGTTTCCACACCTGCGGCTCGAGGACCGCACCTGCGAGCAAAGGCTCTCACCTGCAAAAATGGACGAGGAAGCCTGGGCCCGCACCTGCGGAGTGGAGACCGCACCTGCGGCTCCGCTCCTATGGAACTTTGTCCGCACCTGTGAGAAATGACCTGCCCGCTAGGGGTTGCACCTACGAGGCTGTGACCGCAGGAGTGGTGCCGCACCTGTGATTGGGCAACCGCACCTGCGGTCAACACCAGAACAGGTGCACCAGCGCTATTTCAGCTAGTTTTTGGCCTCGTCTGGTGTTCGGGAGGAACCTGGGCCCACCCGAGCCCCCATCCAAATATACCAACAAGTCCCAAATCATAACACGGACTCTCCCAAGCCTTCGGAACACCCAAAACAATGCTAAAACTCAAAATCACACCTCAAAACCTCTAGAACAAAACTTAGGAACTTTAAGTTTTCTTGACTTCGCTAACAACGCGCCGAGCCGACCTACACTACTCGGAATGACACCAAATTTTGCAGGCAAGTCATAAATGATATAACGGAACTATTTCCGGTCTCGAAATTCCGTTCGGACCTCGATAACACAAAAACACGTCCAAAACCACAATAGGAACTTAAGGAACTTCTTATTTCAATATTGGGCGGTGAAACGCTCCTGGTCATCAGAAACCCATTCCGAACCTACGCCCAGGTCCGAATTCATCATACGAAGCTACCGGAACCGATGAAACCCGATTTCGAGGTTGTTTACCCAAAATGTTGACCAAAGTCAGACTTGGCCTTAAAGGCCAGCATTAGGGAACCAAGTGTTCCTATAGCACTTTAAACACTTCCGAATCCCGGACCACCCACCCCCGCAAGTCATAAATCAAAATAAGCCGCTATGGGAAGTTTCATTTAGGGGAATATGGTCCGATAACGCAAAACGACCAGTCGGGTCGTTACATTCTCATCTTCTTAAACAACCATTTGTCCTCGAACGGGTCTAGAATCATAATTGAAGTTCTAAATAAGTGTGGATATATGCTCCGCATGTTCTCCTCGGGCTCCCAGGTCGCCTCCTCAACTGGTTAGCCCTTCCACTGGACCTTTACGGCAGAAACTCTCTTGGACCTCAACTGGCGGTCCTGTCTATCAATAATAGCAACTGGCTCCTCCTCGTAGCCCAACCTCTCATCCATCTAAATAGTGTTGAAATCAACCACGTGAGAGATGTCGGCGTGGTACCTTCGGAGCATGGATACATGGAAAAATGGATGAACTCCTGATAAACTGGGAGGCAAGGCCAGCTATAAGCAACCTCCCCAACTCGCCTCAACACCTCGAAGGGACCTATAAACTTCGGGCTCTACTTGCCCTTCTTCCCAAACCTCATAATACCCTTCATAGGCGAGACTTTCAACAAGACCCTTTCTCCCTCCATAAATGATACATCACGCGCCCTCTGAACCACGTAACTCTTCTATCTGGACCGTGCTGTGCGGAGCCTCTCCTGAATCAACTACACTTTCTCCAAAGAATATCTCACCAGGCCGATACCATATAACCTAGCCTCACCAGGCTCAAACCACCCGATAGGAGAACGACATCGCCGACCATACAAAGCCTCAAAGGGTGCCATCTCAATGATGGACTGATAACTTTTATTGTAAGCAAACTCGGCCAAAGGCAAGAACTGGTCCCACTGACCTCTGAAGTCAATCACACATGCCCTGAGCATGTCCTCCAGTATCTGAACTATACGCTCTGACTGACCATCAGTCTGAGGGTGAAATGATGTGCTGAGGTCTATCTGGGTGCCCATCTCACTATGCAATGCTCTCTAGAAGTGTGAGGTGAACTGAGGACCTCGATCTGATATAATGGACACCGGTACACCATGCAATCGGGCTATCTCCCGAATGTAGATCTAGGCCAACTTCTCAGAAGTATAAGTAGTAGCTACTGGAATGAAATGCGCCTATTCGGTCAATCTATCCACAATGACCCAAACCGAGTCAACCTTCCGCAAGGTCCGAGGCAAAACCACGAAGTCAATATTGATGCGCTCCCATTTCCACTCAGGAATGGGCATCTGCTGAAGTAGGCCTCCTGGCCTTTGGTTCTCATACTTAACCTGCTGATAATTAAGACACCTAGCCACATACTCCACAATGTCCTTCTTCATTCGCCTCCACTAGTAATGCTGCTTCAAATCACGATACATCTTCGTAGCACCAGGATGAACATAATACCGAGAATTGTGTGACTTCTCTAGAATCCTCTCCCTCAGGCCATCAACCTTAGAAACACATAAGCGGCCCTGAAGTATCAGAACACCATCCTCGCCAATAATAACCTCCTTGTCCCTACCCTGAACTACTGTCTCTCGTAGCTCAGCCAAACACGGATCATCATACTACCGAGCCTTAATCTCCCCCAATAACAAAGACTGAACAACCACATGTGCAAGAACGCGACGGGGCTCTGAAAGGTCTAATCTCACCAGGCGATTGGCCAAGGACTGAATGTCCAAGGCTAGAGGTCTCTCCCCCGCTGCAATATAAGCCAAGCTACTCATACTCTCTGCCTTCCTGCTCAAAGCATCTGCTACCACATTTTCCTTGCCCGGTTGATAAAGAATGGTGATATCATAATCCTTCAACAACTCAAGCCATCTGCACTTCCTCAAATTAAAATTCTTATGCTTGAACAAGTGCTGCAAGTTACGGTGGTCTGTATAAACCTCACAGGACACTCCATACAAGTAATGCCTCCAAATCTTAAGAGCATGAACAATCGCTGCCAACTCCAAATCGTTCATAGGGTAATTATTCTCATGAACCTTCATCTGGCGTGAAGCATAAGCAATAAATCTTCCCTCATGCATCAATACACACCCCAAGCCAACGCGCGAAGCGTCGCAATATACTATATACATCCCAGAATCGGAAGGCAATACTAGAACTGGTGCTGAGGTCAATGCTGTCTTGAGCTTCTGAAAGCTCGCCTCAGACTCGTCAGACTATTGGAATGGGGCATTATTCTGAGTCAATCTAGTCAATGGAGCTGCAATAGAAGAGAACCCCTCCACAAATCGGCGATAATAGCCTGCTAGGCCCAGAATCCAACCAGAACTCACACTTGGGGAACTTAGCATATAGCTTCTGTTCTCGCAAAGTCTGGAGCACAACTCTCAAATGTTGCTCGTGCTCCCCCAGGCTACGTGAGTAAATCAAAATGTCATCAAGAAGACAATGACAAGGGAATCAATATACGGTCTGAACACCCTATTCATCAAGTCCATGAATGCTGCTGGGGAATTAGTCAAGCATAAGGACATCACCAGGAACTCATAATGGCCATATCTCGTACGAAAAGCAGTCTTCGGAACATCTGAAGCTCGGATCCTCAACTGATGATACCCCGATCTCAAATCAATCTTAGAAAACACACGAGCACCCTGCAACTGGTCAAACAAATCATCGATGCGCGGTAAAGGATACTTGTTCTTAATGGTAACCTTGTTCAATTGGCGGTAATCAATACACATTCGCATGGATCCATCCTTTTTCTTCACGAATAGAACTGGAGCACCCCATGGCGATACACTCGGTCTGATGAACCCCTTAACTAAAAACTCCTCAAGCTGCTCCTTCAACTCTTTCGGAGCCGTACGGTACAGAGGAATAGATATAGGCTGGGTGCCTGGAGCTAAATCAATGCAGAAATCAATATCACGATCCGGAGGCATGCCCGGAAGGTCTGAAGGAAATACATCAGCAAACTCTCGAACAGCTGGAACTGAATCAATTGTCGGAGACTCGGCGGTGGTGTCCCGCAGATAAGCAAAATATACCAGACAACCCTTCTCGACCATATGTCAAGCCTTCAAGAATGAAATAATCCGGCTGGTTGTACTAACTGAAGAACCTCTCCACTCTAGCCTAGGCGACTCGGGCATGGCTAAAGTAACTGTCTTGGCGTGGCAATCTAGCACGACATGATCAGGAGATAGCCAATTCATGCCTAAAATAATCTCGAAATCAACCATGTCGAGCAATAAAAGATCCGCTCGAGTCTCGAACCCACAAAATGAAATCACACAGGACCGAAAAATCCGGTCTACAACCGTAGAATCGCCCACGGGAGTGGACACATAAATAGGAGAACCCAAGGACTCACGAGGGACATCCAGAAAATGATCAAATAAGACCGAAACATAGGAATAAGTCGATCATGGATCAAATAACACTGACGCCCCTCTACCACATACTGTAATAATACATGTGATCACGACGTCTGAGGCCACTGCATCTTATCTGGCCGAGATAGCATAGAATCTAGGTGGAGCACCGGAAGACTGAACCTTGCCAGAATGAACAGGAGCTGGCTGACCTCCCCCTGACTAGACTCCACCTCTAGGACGACCCCTGCCGACCTGTCCCCCACCTCTAGGTGGCCTGACGGCTGGTGCTGGACCCATAGGCTGAAAATCCTACTGTACTGCTTTGCCCCGAAACCTGGGACAATGCCTCTTCATATGACCTGGATCCCCACACTAATAAAAACCTCCGGGTATATAGCTTGCTGCCCCGAAGAGGAACCCTGAATGGTCAGAGAGTGATGTGTACTCTCTAGCATAGCACTGAAGTAAGGACTGAGAAATCTCGGATAACTGGGATAACCACTGGGTGAACTATGAATGGCTGGAGGGCGGTAGGAACGCTCTGGCATGGCGCTGAAATGAGCCCTCGCTAGAATACATCGGGGAGGTGGTGGGGGTGCTGAATAGGGAGGCCTGCTGGGCTGACCTCTACTGAACTGACCTCTACTGAGCTGACCTCTGCCCCTAACTGGGGCACCTCTGAAATCCATGGAGAATCTGGCTCTCTTGTCCTGCTGACCCTGCTCTCTGCCTCTCAATCGATATCCCTCAATCCGACGAGCTATCTCGACCACCAGCTGGTAGGGAGTCCCCATCTCCACCTCTCGGGCCATGTTGGCCCTAATACCAGAGTGCATCCCTGCTACAAATCTCCACAATCTCTCAGCATCAGTAGGAAATATCATAAGTGCGTGGCGAGACAACTCTGAGAATCTAGCCTCATAATATGTCACTGTCATCTGTCCCTGCTCCAACTGCTCAAACTGATATCGCAGCTCTTCCCTCTCAGAGGGTGGGATATACATGTCTAGAAACATCTGAGTGAACTACTCCCAGGTGATAGGAGGAGAATCTGCTGGCCTGCTGAGAATATAGGATTGCCACCATCTGCGAGCTCTGTCCTCTAGCTGAAAGGTAGTGAAGTCCACTACATGGGACTCTAATATCCTCATATTGTGCAACCTATTCCTACACCTGTCAACAAAATCCTGGGCATCCTCGCCCCGCTCACCCCCGAAGACTAGAGGTTGCAACTGAGTCCATCCATCCAATAACTTCTGCGGATCGCCGTCCGAAACTGGCCTGGGATCAGGTGCTGCTGCTACAGGCTGGGCCCCACCCACGGGCAGTGTACCCGGGGTATGATGTAATGCTGCTGCCTGATCTACAGCCTGGGCGGTAGGAGTATGGGCCCCCCTCCCGCCTGAAATGTGGAAGGATCTGCCAAAAATAAATCGGCCTGGGACATGGTGTCCATGAACCACATCATATGACCCATGATCTCCTGGAATCCTGGCGCCGTCATAAAGTCCACTGGAGCAGGACCTGCTGGGGGCACCTCACCCTTCTCCTCTATAGTAGGGTCCTCTTGTGGTGGTATGACTGGAATATCTCGGGGACGCCCTCGTCCCCTACCTCGGGTCGGTGCCCTCCCCCGGCCTCTACCACGGCCTCGAACAACGGGGTAGCGGCCCCTCTCAGGTCTAGAACATCGGATGCACGCGTCCTCACCATCTGTGAGAGAATAGAAGAATGAAATTTAGTAAACCATTGACTGCACGATAGAATAAAAATAAGGAGAGGTTTTCCTAACACCCTATACCCTCCAGAAGATAAGTACAGACGTCTCCATACCGATCCACAAAACTCTACTAGGTTTGCCCGTGACTTGTGAGACCTACGTGAACCTAGTGCTCTGATACCATGTTGTCATGACCCAAAATACTAACTCAGGTCATGATGGCGCCCAACATCAGGGTTAGGCAAGCCCACACTTAAATTATTAAGGATTTCTCCCATTATTGGTTAAACATCCCAATACGTGCCAAGTTTTTAAAGTTCAAACATTAATTGAAAAAAAAGATAGCAAGTCATTTTTACCAAAAACAGTCAAAAAAAAGAGGGATGAGCCAATATATATATATACCCGCAAACCGAAATAACAACTACGTGTGTGCCAGGAACTAGTGTCACAAGTCCTAGGGGCATACTAACAGAATATACAAAACATAATATACAATCCCACTGTCTGAAAGAAATAGACGGGAAATAAGCAAAAGAAAATTGTATGGTGCTGCCAAGGATCGTCAGGAGAAGCAGCTCACCGTGAAGTCGGGTCCAACTACGATCAAAATCGAGCTCCGGTCTGATAACCAGATGCACCAGCCTCAGAACCTGTACAATTAAGTACCGAAGTGCAGCATGAGTACATAAAAAATTATGTACCCAGTGAGTATCCCGCCTAACCTCGAAGAGGTAGTGACAAGAGGTCGACTTGACACTCACTAAGGTCCAACAAAATGATTAGCAAGATATAACATCAGTAACGGACATACCGGGATGATAAAAGAAGTAAACATTTAAGATAACATCAATTCAAATAAATACTGGAAGTAAATATACGATTTCTACTTCATTATTCTTTTCTCTCCCTTAAATATATATATATATATATATATATATATATATATATATATATATATATATATATATATATATATATATATATATATATATATATATATATATATATATATATATATCTGAACACTCAAAATTCATAAAAGAATTCTTACCAATTTAACATGCGCATACAGCATAAGGACAATCGGCCTGAGCCATCATAATGATCATATCTGTGCACTGCCGAGGGTCGAACGACCCCAACCATAATATATATATCTTTCAATCTCGTCGTGGCATACGACCCGCTCCCATGAGAGTGGGGGAAATATTACTCCACTCAGGGAATGTAAATTGCGACGCGGTCACATGCACACACAATCCACATATTTGTTCTTTATAAATTACTCTTCGCGATCAAATCCTAAAAAAATCTCTTTAATTCCATGATCTCAGGGAAACAAGCCGCATGTAATATTAATTCACTAAGCATATAGTTCATTTCAAGGAAAGCATAAAGCATGGTGTAGGCCTAACTACCCGGACATAACAATAATAGCCGCTACGTACGGACTCTCGTCACTTTGTACATACATAGCCCCCAGAGTTATCACATATAGTATTTAAATCACCTAGGGACGCAGTTTCCCCCTTACAAGGTTAGAAAAGAGACTCACCTTGTGTCGAATCTACTCCACGGACCAAGAACGCGCCCGAAACTCTGAACTCTGCACCCGAGGACTCGAAACTAGCCAAATGTTATACAAATTCATCAATTTATGCTCAAAGTATGG
>MDKI01207984.1:0-49199 GCA_005239505.1 Nicotiana paniculata
TTGGAAAATACTCTGGCTCCCTGAAGCTGGTCAAACAAATCATCAATACGGGGAAAGGGATACTAGTTCTTCACCGTAACCCTATTCAACTACCGATAGTCAATACACATACGCATGGACCCATCCTTCTTCTTAACGAACAACACCAGTGCACCCCAAGGTGACACACCAGGCCGAATGAACCCCTTATCCAGGAGCTCCTGAAGCTGCTCCTTCAATTCCTTTAGCTCCGCTGGTGCCATACGATATGGTGGAATAGAAATAGGCTGAGTGCCTGGCACCAGTTGTTCAGCGACCTCTTCTTTGATCTTGTCACTCATGTCCGTTTTAAGTTTCCTCTGCTTTTTTTGGATAGGTGGATGACCGGGGTAAGTTGGCAATTTGTGTACCACCAAGTCCATACTTAGTCTGGGGATGTCGTCGTAGGACCAAGCAAACACGTCTTTGAATTCAAATAGGAGAATCAAGACATCCCTAGTCTTTTCATATGTATGGACGCTTATCATGGTTTCTCGAATCTCCTCTTCATTGCCCAAGTTAACGGGTTCTGTTTCGTTTAAGTTTGACTTAGGCTTATTCTCGAATTATTCCAATTCTCGATTTATTTCCCTAAAAGCCTCTTCTTCATCATATTCCAGTTCTTGATTCATTATTTCGAGGTTAGACAGCGTACTAAGATCAGAGCATGAACTCTGCAAGCATGTCATGTTTTTTAAAGTCGCATTATTAGGAGTGAAAAAATAAGAAAAGTAAACAAAAATCAAAAAGAATAATAGACGATGAAATTTTGATTTCATTTCATTGAATTTGAACATAGGAGGGTTTATATCGGAATTTAAAGGCAAGAATTTAAAAACACTTGAGTTACACCCTGAAATAACTCATAGTGCAGAAAGGATGGCAAAAGCTTAACTACCGGGACTACCGCCTAACGGGGAATGAAGTAGCCTTCCAGTTTTGCAACTTGGCGTCAGGCCCCATATACTGCACTTCGGTAGTGCTGGAGCCTTCTCCTGGTTGGACCATATGGGCCTCATACAACATCTGTCTCATTGCTCCGCATATTTCGATTTCTTCAGCCGTGAAAGCCTCTTCCTCTTCCTACACATATTTTGGCTTGACCAATGATGCGGTGATGTGTGGGATCGGCTGAGGAAATACCCAACAATTTTTCTTACGTTGGTCAGCCCATTGTTCATCATCGGGAGTAGCTTGAAACCCTATGCCAAAGAACTTTTTGTTGGTAGGCAAAGCGATGGGTTCTTTAATGCCTTGCAAGGACACCCCGAGCCCTTTTCCAGGTGTGTACCCATGTTTAATCATGTCGTTGGCGACCATAATTGATGCGTTTGGTAGGAAGGGCTGAGGGCACGGGGTTCCTTCCTCATGCTGGTCCGCAACCACAATCTCGAAAGCCTGGTAGACTATGTGCTCGTTGCCCTCTCGTGCTTCCAGGCATGGAGCTGATGGGTCCCTGTAAATAGATTGCTCGTCTTCCCCATGGACCACAATTTCCTGGTCCTCATATTCGAACTTAACCATCTGGTGGAGAGTAGATGGAACTGCCCCTGCTGCATGGATCCAAGGAATTCCCATGAGATAATTGTAGGAAGTATCCATATGCATGACCTAGAATGTCACTTCAAAATCGACAGGACCGATTGTCAAGACCAAATCAATCTCCCAGATCGTGTCTCTCTTGATACCATCGAATGCGCGGATGCACACATTGTTGGCCCTAATTCTCTCAGTCCCGATCTCCATTCTTTGTAGGGTCGAGAGAGGGCAAATATCAACCCCAGATCCGCCGACCATCATAACTCTTTTCACATAGTAACCTTCGCATTTAACAGTTAGGTGGAGAGCTTTGTTGTGGGCAACCCCTTCCGGGGGCAAGTCATTTTTGCTAAATGAGATCCGGTTGACTTCAAAAAATTATTCTGCCATTCTTTCCATTTTCTCAACCGTTGTCTCGGCCCGGACATATGCTTCGTTAAGTGTTTTGATCAGGATTTTTTGATGCTCGTTTGAATTTATCAGCAAGGATAGAAGTGAGACCTGAGTGGGGGGCTTTCTGAGCTGCTCAATTATGGCGTATTCAGCGGTTTTCATATTTTTGAAGAATTCTTCTGCCTCTCCGGCACTGATCGTCTTTTTAGGCGGAAAGCGTTTCTTCTTGATTTTGTTCAGTTCTTCCAGGTTGAGGTATTTCTCTGATGAGTTTATATCACCTGTTTCCCCAGTTATTTATTTTCATTTGTACGTCACCACTGTCTTGTTGTAATTCTAGGGGACAACGGTAGTATTTTTCATAGGAGTCTGCACGCGCGGCTAATAACCACGGGCCCATTCAACCTTGGTGAAATTATTTGCCTCCGCGCCACATACGTCCCTTTCGGCATGTACATTTTTGGTCCGTTCATTATTGCCTTGTTGAATTGTAACCTCCTGGGAGGTATCAACACACTTTGTTCCTTCCTTGGGGACATAAAGAACAGTGTCTTCAGAGGGTCCCCTATTTGTCTCGGCCTCAGCCTTCTCGGTGACCTGGGGGACAGGGTTACTCTTCTTCATCTCTTTGACCGGTTTGGGTGCCGCCTTGGGCTTTCTTTCCACATCTGTGATGGCGATGATGGCCTTTAGAGCTGGATCAAAATCCTGGTCCTCGCAAATTATGTCGATGATGGGCCCATGATTTTGAGTGGGTAATGGATTGTTCGTCACATTGGGAGCTTCTTCGTCCCTTAACACCACTTTCTTTTGTTCTATAAGGCTTCCAAATCTCTTTTGAGGGTCCAACACTCCTCCGTGTCATGCCCTCCTGCTCCGGAATGGTAGGCACAATTGGTTCCCGGCTTGTATGATGCTGATGATGGGTTTTGCCTGGTCGAAGGTACGGGTTGTAGAAGCCCCATCTGGACTAATTTTGGGAAGAGGCTTGAATACGGCTCCCCAATAGGAGTGAAGTTAGGTCTCCTTGGTGGTTCACGGGGGTAGGTGTTGTATGGGTAGTTTTGGGGAGGGCGTGGATTATATGGAGCTGGGGTAGGATGGTTGTTTCTCGGAGGTGGAGCTCTATTCTGATTGTATTATTGTTGTGTCCTGGGATGTGGCTGAGCGTTCATTACCATATAGGGAAAAGGGGGCGTAGCATAAGCTGCGTCTTGGTGAGGATAGTAATATTGGGAAGCTTTGAGAAATGGATGTGGGTATTGTCGAGACTTCCTGACATCGGAAACCATCATGGCCCCTTATTCTTTCTTTTTTCTGTTGGCTGCACTCCCGAATCCTCTTTGGATGGCTTGAGAGGTTGCCCTTATGGCAGATTGGCTCAAGATACGACCAGTTTTTAGACCATTCTCCACTATCTCTCCAATTTTGATTGCTTCCGCAAATAGTTTGCCCATGGCGGACATCATATTTTGGAAGTAATCAGCTTCATGTGCTTGTATAAAGACACTGATCATTTCAACCTCATCCATCGTAGGTTTGACACTGGAGGCATGCTCGCGCCATTTGATGGCGTACTCTCTGAAACTTTCTGAGGATTTATTTTTGAGATTGGATAGAGAGTTCCTATCGGGAGCGATGTCCACATTGTATTGGAATTGCCGAACAAAGTCCCGTTCCAGGTCATCCCATATGTGCCAGCGGGATATCCTGGTCCATGTACCATTCTGATGCAATCCCCGTCAAGCTTTCTCCAAAATATGCCATGCGAAGTTCCTCCTTCCCACCTGCTCCCCTGAGCTGGTTGCAGTACTTTTTTCAGATGGGCTATGGGGTCCCCATGTCCGTCGTATTTTTCGAACTTGGGGGTTTTAAACCCAAGAGGCAAGTGGATGTGCGGGAACATGCACAAGTCTGCATAGGAGACGCTTTTCTACCCGCTCAGCCCATGTATATTCTTGAGGTTCTGTTCAATACTCTTCATTTTCCGAGTTATTTCTTCGTGCTCGAGGCTTTTCTTATCTTGTCCGAAAGTGATCTCAGGCTCAGGTTGTTGGGGATATGCATTGGGAGTAACATGAGTGGTATCCTGATGGACGGATGGTGTTTGGAATGTGAATGCCGACGGCTCGAAACTTGGCCCAGAGATAGTTGGTGGAGCCATGGCGGATATTGGTGGTGCGGTGAAGATGTTGGAAGACACACCAGAAAACAAGGCCTGGGGACGAACCTCAGAAAGCCTTCCGGCAAAGTGAGCCGACATAGTTGGATATCCAAACGGTGTGGCTGGGTAGCTTATGGGGATGTTGGATGTCCTGCCTGCCCTGGGAATTATCTCTGGGAAACCCGGGATGGTACTAGGTGGTTCCCTACCATTAGACCATGCATCCCACATTTCCAGCATGCGGCAATGCAGAGTCCTGTTTTCTTCAACTGTTTCTGACTCAGATGTTGGGATGGACGGATTTAGGTCTTCCACGGAAGAGTTGACGATTGGCAAGTGACTTTCAGACGTCATTTCTATGCTCCCTTTTGATCTAATGAAGTAAGGATGGGAAGCCGGGTTACCGCAAAACCAACCACCTAAAAATACCTTTAAGATCGAACCAACAAAATGTTAGGTTGAAACATTTATCACATAGGCAATCGCACGTTTGAGGTATGCAATGCACCTAAGAAATTAAATGCTTTTCTATATATCTTTGCAACAGTTGTGTATTTCATCCTGGCTTTATTTCTGGGTTTTGAACTTTTCTTTCCTTTGTTATTATTTTCGCTCTTTTATTCCTCTCTCGGTTTCCTTTCTTATGGTTATGATCAAATCCTATGTGGATTGCATACGTATCAAAGCGCCGCGTGAATCAGATCATCACGTAGTTCATGTAATAAATACCAAAGGACATAAGCATTTTCGAATTTTCATTTCATTAGGAAAAAAACTTCCAACTTTTATTCATTACAAAAGACTCCGACATATTTTCTTGGAAATTTTAAAGAAACTACAAAGACTTAAAGTAGACTCAAACAGGAAAATGAAATACAGACTCGGAAAGGACATCAAGAATACATGAGTGCTTCTACTACTCCAGGGGCCTGCGGGACATCCTTCGGTCTTGCCACGGGCCTCTGTACCAAACCTTGCTGGAGGCGGTGTAGGTCGTCCATTATCTTGTGGACGAATATCATTACTACCGAGAAGAAGGTGTTCTAAGTCATATCTTCACACACTTGGAATTTTGTGACAATATAATCTGCAATTTTTCTGACCCTTTGCCTGATGACGCCCTTTTCCTGGAGTAAGCGCCCGATCTGTTGAGACCTAGCCTCTAGAACCTGGGCGTCCTTATGATTCTTTTCTTGCAATTGTTGCAAACCTTCCTCCAATTGAGCCATCATGGTATAGCATTGTTCCCTGTCTGCTTTGAACCTTTTTGCCTGTTTGGCCATTTCGTTCTCGAGGACGGCCACCTTTTCCTTCAAGCTTGTGACTTCTTGGTCATATTTCCTTTTCAGTCTCTGGACAAACTCTGTTAGTTCCTCTGCGCTTCTTGTTAATCTTGCCTGAACTCCGGTCAGTTCTTCTTCAGCTTTGTCTAGATCATTCCCATAGCTGCACACTTTATGCCTCAGACTGTTGATAAGCCTTTCATCAGTTCTGCTTCTCTCTGGGTTCTCAACAACTGTTTTTAATTCCTGTATATGGGCCCGGAGAACTTCATTTTCTTGGGTTAACCTATTTTTCTCCCCTTCAATTGTGGCAGTTTGTATAATGTTTTAAAATTTGATTTCCCTAATTTGGGCTTCCAACTTGCTTATGGTAGCTTGGTAATTATTTTCCTTTTCTAACCAAGCCCAGTGCTCTTGTGTTTGCTCGGTGAATTGTTGCATGTGGGTTCTCTTTGCGGTTCGTTCTTGCTCTTGATGATCTCTGCCTCTTATGCCATACCAAGAAGTGTAGGCGGGCTCTACTTCCCCCTTAGATAAATTTCTTACCCGAGTTCGAGGTTCTAAAAACCTGCACTCGTTCCAGATTTGACGGACCCTGCCTTCAAGAAATGCAGCTCTTGGGCATAACTCAATGGCTTTTTGGCTTAAATCCGCGTCATGGGGAACACCCTGTTGTCTCCCTAACTGGCGTAAGACCCGGTGTGGGGCATATGGATGAATGCTTCGCAGGCCCATTAACAGGAGATAGCAAACCTTAGCAGACATGATAACCTCGCCGACAGGGAGCCACCCAAACGTCCACCCGATTTGGTCGGCAGTCAATGAACTCAAATATGAGTGCCAGGATTCCGTGCCCTCAGGAAATTTGTGGCCCTTTACCCGAGTACCATGTTCCTCAATGCAATTCAAATCGGTTAATCCGTAGTTCATGTAGCCTGGGCGGTGACAGAGGTGCTCTATCAAACAGATTTATAGAAGCAGGTTGCACCCCTCAAAGAACTTTCCCCAAGATTAGCAAACTGTTATAGCACGGTAAATCTCAGCTAAGAACATCGGCATAAGTGTGCCATTGGATTTTTTCATCATGAAATCTGCCATTCCCACAAGCCCGATATCTATGCATCAGTCACTTCTCGGGCAAATCAAGGTACCCAAGAATGCTACCACAAAAGCTAGCCCCCGGCGGGATTCCCATTTAGCCTGATCTTTGTGACTTAGACCAGTGTTGTTAGCCTCATAACCTCGGGGATCTCCATAACGTTTGTAAAGAAAATAGAAAGTGCATAAACCTTCAGACAGGTGTGGGTCTTGGACGTCCCGACTAATGCTCAACAGATCCAAGAACTTATGTGGAGTCACTGCCCTGGGTGCCACTGGGTATCGACTTCTAAGATTGTCATTGAGACTAGCATACCCTGCTATTTCCTCTAGCGTGGGTGTCAATTCAAAGTCTGAAAAGTGGAACACGTTGTGGGTGGGATCCCAAAATGGTACTAGAGCCTCGACGATGTCCAACCTCGGCTTGATTTTTAGAAGACTAGTAAGTCCGCCTAAAGCTTTCATAGTAGACTTTCTACTAGTTTCCCCCAGGCCGTTCCACCACATATGGAGTCTTAAAGGGATTTCCTCGACTGCTCTGAAGGGAATGTTTTCAACTGTATTCATCCTGCACATTCGTTTTGATTAAAACCACAAAAATTTTGATAAGTGTTATTTTTGCACAAGGTTTTGTAATGGACCATTTTTGTGAATACGGCCCTTCGATAATTCGGGTAGGAAGTTTTTAAGGCTGTGTTTGCAAATTGGGTCGAAATTTAAGGACAAACCACAGGCGGCCACTTTTGCAAAAACGGCCTTCCGGTGCCCCACTTGGGAAATCAGGCTATGATGGCGTCACCTAATTTTATTTAGGACTATATCCTTTGATTTTGAAAAATAGAGTTGGACCCGATGAGGGTTGCCTACGTATCCCACACCGGTGAGAATCAAACAATGCGTAGTTCGGGAAAATCTTGACTGATTAAAAATATACACCTACTCATTTTGTTTTGGAATATTATTTTCAGAAATTTTGGCAGAGTTTCGGGATAAATACGAGGATTTTCAAAACAAGGTGAATTTTCTGTTCTACCTCACTCTTGGTTTTTCTGTTCGTTTTTTTTTTATTTTAGCCGGTCAATACACAAGCTGAAACAAATAAATGCATACGTAGCAGGTAAGATGCATCAGGGTAGTCTTTTATTTTTGGGTACACATGTCCTAGACTGACCCAACCCCTGTGTTGAGTCCCCTAAGTCAAATGCACTTGATGCAAATAATCGTTCCTACTAGGGATCCGGCATGAGGCTATGTTAGCCTAATTTTAAATCCTGGGGTTTTGTTCTAGACCAGGCTTACCCGAGCGGACAGCTCGAGCTGGGGGGCAGCGTACCAGGAATACAGAAGCTTCACCGGCTTTGCTACTTGTCCGTACCTCGTTCTAAAATTTGGATATGACTCTAACAGAAAAGAAGTCACACGAAGTGCACACTTCCCAGATGATTTAGAAGACTCGGAGAGAAGAGGAGTTTCAGCACAGTTTATATGCAATTCAGATAAACATCAAAGCGGTAAATGTGGCAATTAGCACATCGGGTTTAAACACGTAAAATCATATCATGAAAACCAAAACATAACAGTTGTATAAGCTCGAATTCTTGAACCCTGAACCAGAGATTCTGGGTTCGGTTCCCCAACAGAGTCGCCAGAGTTGTCACACCTCCTTTTTCCACCCCCCGGGATTAATGAAGGGTAAATAAGGGAGTTTTTCCACTTTAAGTGACATTATTAGGATTTGGGATTTATTTTTAGTTTTCAGAGTCGCCACCCGGATTTTTGACGATGCTCCGGGACACCGTTTTATTTTAAAATCCCAAACCAAGTAAATTTTGACTCTGTTTTAATTTGTCTGCGACCAGAAATCCGAGTAAGGAATTATGTTAACCCGGGAGAAGGTGTTAGGAATTTCCGAGTTCCGTGGTTCTAGCACGGTCGCTTACCTATTAATTTTTGGCATAAATTATCTGATTATTTACATGTTTTAAACCTACTGTGCTTTTAGCCTTTTTCAATTTTTAGCCGCTTTTAATATTTATGGATTTATCTTGAAACAAGTCACGATGGCGTGCACTTATTTGTTTTTGGACACATTATAACTGCACCACATGAAATACACCCGTAATTACAATGTGTGATTTTATTATAATTTGAAGTTGAAGACGGGGACATGAGTTGTCGCACCCGAGTGTAGATTACGTGGTCAAGACTATGGTCATGACGGTTTTATAGTGCCTATTTGAGGCAATGTTCGATCATTCTTTATGTTTTCTATTTTTTTTGGAAGAGCGTTATAGTTTTAAGATCAATTAGGACGTTTATGGATTTATCTTAAACAAGTCACGATGGCATGTACTTGTTGTTTTTGAGCATACGACAAACACGTCACATGAAATGCACCCATATTTGCTATGTACATTTTTTGTTAGTTGTTTAGAGTTGAGGGTCGGGGGCATGAGTTTCCACTCCCGAGTGTAGTTTATGGTAACTTTGGTATAATATTCGATTTTCATCAAATTTCAAGATAAAGGTATCATTCTACCTAAAATATTACCTAAATGATATTCACTAGTCTAAAGACAACATGTTTCGGGCTATGGCCATATTTTAGCCCCAGATTGTTTCAACTCTTTTGGCCAATCCTAATTGTGGCTAGTTCACAAAAAGGATAGAAGCTATACAACTACAAAGAGAATCATGCCATCATATAGAGAAAGTCAAAATACTGACTTGCAAATCACTTATTTAAACAGTCAAATGAACACATATAGCTATGGTGCGGTCTTTAATCGATTCGTAAGCGACTTAGATTCGTGCTATTTAATTTTACATCTACTGAACTTTGTTTGACGGTTTTTGCACTCATTACAGTATTGCAAACTCGGAATATTCAAAACATATGAGGTGAATGGAAGAGACAGATTTCTATTTACATTTTTTTTCTTAAGAGTTACTGGATATAAGGTGTTTATTCAGAAATCTTAGCAGGTGTTTACAAGCTTCATACGAGCGCCTCTGAACCATAAACTTTATACCTGTTCATCAGACAGTTCGTTTTGGAGATGAAAGAAAAGATTTTTTCCTTTTGTTATCTTTTGTAAATTGCAGGAATTTTGTGAAAACAAGTATTTTCAAACCTGGAGTTCTCAAGATGAACTCTTTTCTCATACGTTTATATTGAGGTTTGTACAAAAAGGGGAGGGGTTTTGACCATAACCAGACGATGACAACAAATTACTAAAATGAAAAGCTGACTTAGTTATATGAAATAGAAAAGATATAAACCAATTGTAATTTTAGTTCAGTCCATTCTTTAAAGCTGATGCAGAAGAAAACTAATTTATTACATCCTTGTTTTCTAATGTACATTTCCAACAATAAATGTAAAATAACTACAAAAGAATGGTGTAGATTCGTTGTTGCTCCTGTGCGAGCTAACAATCCTCTCCGCGCCTTCAGTTTGTGTTTTCACATAACCTTGGTCATTTTAGGCACTCTCTAAGGGGTGAATCTGACCATTTATAGGTCCAGATCCCTTTACTTGGTGCCTTCTTACCAGTTTTGACTCTTTACAGAACAACTTAATCATTGAATATTTGTGCATTTATCAAGGGGTGGATCTGACTATTAGAGAGTCAGATCCGTCGACCCTAATGCAGATTGTTTCCTAGTATGAAGCGTGAATATTAACTATATGTCTATGCATATATAATTTGAACAAAACAACAGATGCCAGCAGGAAGAGTTCTAATATCAAAGGCAACACTTGTCATACTCAAAATTCATTATCATACCAACAAATGTCCAAATTATCATATATATATAAAAGAAATAAAAAAAAACCTTCAGTTATCGAGAGCAGCCATATAGCAAGCAGATGATAAAGGTTTAAATCCAAGGTTTCATTGAGCAAACGAACTACTACATACCTTTTAGAGAGAATATGACAACGAGAACTTGACCAAATAAAGGTCAAGTAAAAATGGTAATCAGCAAAGAGAAAGAAAGTCTCAGCAGCAGCAGCAAACTGAATCCCCCAGACAACCAAAGTTAACCCAGGAAATCTTCTTAGAAAGAAAACCAAGTAAGAACTTCTTATGACTCTTCAAATCGAGAAAACCAGGAAGAAATAGACGAAAAGGAAGCTGAAAGATGAGATGTTGATGAGTTATTCTTCACATATTTCTCTTTTTTCTACCCTTTTTCTCCTACTGATGTTTGTTTTTTAGAGCTTTTACAGTTTTGAGCAGCTGCTGCTTTTGTTCTCTTTTTCTGTCTTTTCAGATGTTTTCAGTAGTAAAGGTCCATTTTTTCAGTAGTCAAAAAAGTGTATTTAATGGTAAAAAGTGTGTGTATATATAGGGGTATTTGGGATAGGATATGCTTAGCATATTCCTCATCCAATAAGCTGAAAATAGTACAAATACAGTTGTCAACCTTATCTTTAGGGACAGCTGCCCTCATTCTAGAAAATTTCAGCCTTTACAATTACTATCTTATCCCCAAAAAATCTGATTTCCTAGTTCTAGAAGGTTCTTGGGTTGTTACACCTAAGATTCCTTCACCTAGGATCCTAATATACCCCTTGAAGTCCTTGAAATTACCATTAGGTAACCAGGGTTAACTTGCTTGGGTTATTATTAGCCTTAGTTAATTAATCCTAGTTAGCTCCCTTTAGTTAACTAAGGCTAATATGTATTATCAACTTAACCCTAGTTTAATTGACTTAATTAAGATTAATCGACTTGATTCCTTAAACTTAGGTTAGTTGACTTGTGTTAATTGATTATCTTTGACTAGAAATTAGGCTTAGCTAATTATTTGGGAGGTTATTAACCTAGGTTAACCTATTAAACAAGTGGCTTTTATAAGCTACCATTAATTAGGTTAATCGTGAGGTTAGGATTAAACTAAGTTAATCTATGACCATACACTGGTTCTGGATTAACTAATTTCCTAATTAATCAGGCCATTAATTAACTAATCTAAACATAACAATGCTCAAATAAACTACGAAGCAGTTAATCAACAAATGATCCTGCCTAAGCAAATCCTAACAGGTTCTTGAACAAAGTCAATCGCAATGAACAAACTTGGGCAAGGAATCACGATCGTCAAAAGAAAACTTACTACTGAACGACAGATTCATCACAGAATTGCACAGCAAACGAACATGGAAAAATAATGAAAAGGAAACAGAATCTAAACCTAATGGTAACAAAACAATTAGAGACAGAATATTAAGAAAATGAGAGAAAATACTAAACCTAAACAAAAATAGAACTACAATAATGGATATGCTTTCATGCTTCAATAGCAAATAGAAATAATAAAAAGCAGAGGAGATACCCATAAAAGGGGTTAAGCCAAAAAAATGAAGGTTGCCGGACCTTGGCCGGACTCCGGAGGGTTTGAAAATGACTCAAACCCACAGAAATAAATAGCCCTCGTTGAGAGCTATCGATCCATGTAGGTTAGAGCCATTAAAAAACTTTGAGTCGACTTGTAGAGGAAAAAAAAGGTTAGGGTTTCGAGTTTTTCAGATTTGAAATTGGGTGAGATTGAATGGGTTTTTGGTGAGATTGATATTGGGAGGTGATTGAGGAGGCCATGGGGATTATCTGGTCAAAAGTTTGGGTCGATTGGAGGGGGTCCGCCACCGGTAGGCGATTTTCGGGCGGCGGAAACCTAGGGCGGCTAGGATTTCTTGACAGTAGAGAGAGAGAGAGAGAGACGAAGGGGATGGGGCGGCTCTAGGGTTTGGGGGTTAGGCTTGGATGGAATGAGAGGGGGAGTGAGCGTTTGGACAGTCTTATAGTGGAGGGTTGGGAGTTCCCAGCCGTTTGATTTGTTTTGATCAACGGCTGGGATCACTTCTGGGGTGAAACGGGGTCGTTTGGGTAGTGTAGGGGCAGGCCGGGTGGGCTATGGGATTTGGGCTGGGTCGTTTGATTGTATAGAGATAGGGATTGGGCTTGGGTATTTCAAGCCCAGGTCCGACTTATTTCTTTTTTTAAACTAATCTAAACTACTTAATTAATTTAAATTAACTTAAAACTCCACAAAATGAATTAATTAATTATAACTTAGTCTAATTATAGACTAATTGGTAAATAAATTAAGGGTAAAACAATTAATTTGATACTCATATATTTTAAAAGAAATCAATTTTCACAATTTGTTCGGAAAAATAACTAAATTTAGCAATTAATTATTAAAACTACATTACATCAAATAATCATCATCTGTTTGTTATTTTATTCAATTAATTACAAATAATGAATATATAATTCCTTGATAATAATGATGCGCCTAATTACGCAAATTTAAATACTTTTAAAGGATGAATTATGAATATGCAATGCAAAAATAATTCACAATTAACACTAAAATTCAACAAAAATTTGTGAAATTAATCTATTTTATTGAATTTAGGAGTATATGGTGGGTGAAAAATCATATGCTCACACATACTAGTGAGAGAGAGCAAGCAGGATGAAAGAGCAATACAAGAGCACAATGGTTAGCCTTGGCTTATAGCCGGCTAACAGTAAGCAAGAGCAAGGAAGAGTAGTAGAGCAGAAAACTTTTTGTAAGAAAGAGAGAGTTCTAACACAAGTTAGTGAGTGTGTGTTATTGAAAGGACAAGAGTATTTATAGTTGAAAACAGGTAATAAAATAAGGTAAGAAACACAAATGTATGGTAATAGGAGAAGGCAGAATCAAATCAGTGTAAGAAAATACACGGTTCCCTTAAGTCAAGCGATTTAAAACTCAAATGGTAAAAACACATAGCCATATAAGGTAAATTAGTCAGCACCATACTAAATAAGGAAAAAATCAAGGTCTGTTAAGTAATAGGGAACTCGGAGCCAATTAACCAAAAAAAATCAAGATAATTACTCCCTTAAGTCAAGGCATTCAAACTCAAACGGTAAACACACAGTTATATAAGGCAAAGTAAAATCAATCAAAACTAAACAAGGAAAGACTCAGGGTTTATTGAATAATAGGGTAAACAATTAAGACTATATTCAGAAAGCCATAATAGTTCAGTAAATAGCGCAAATTAATAAACAAGGTAGGTGAATCAATCAGTCTAAACAAACAGGCAGAGTTTTCTAGAGCTTTGAAAGACATATTCTCAATCATATCATTCAATAAAGAAATCAGAGTCAATCAAGAGGGATTCATGCTCCAAATTTCAACACATATATAGAGAAGCTAATAAGCATAGCACGGACAAGTTCAGAGATGCATAAACAATCACATATAGATAACACGATTAGGTTAGGCCTTAGAAACTCAGTAGAACATATTCGAGGTACAGAAACTTAAACAAAGAGAGAGTCATGCTAATACAAAGAATCAGACATAGAAAAATTAGGGTTTTAACATAGGCTAGGTAAAAATCACAGAATCATCACAATATGCAGAGAATAGGCTTAAGAGCGAAGAGAAACTCAGTGAAAAATCAGCATAGCAGAGGCTCCGAGAAACCCTATTTTTAAAAAAAGGAAGCAAAACGTTTTAAAACTATTGAATATTAAAGATATAGTTGAGAATAGTGAAAAACATAAATAAATAAGTTTAAATAGTTAAAAATACCAGAGATTTAAGAGGTTTAGGCAAAAAATTAGGGTTTCATGAGAAACTAGAGAAAATAGGAGAACCTGCCGTGAAACTCAAAGATCGTGGTGGTTATGGCATGGTTGTGTCAAAACCCCACCGGAGAGGCCAGAAACAACCCAAGCAGGAGCCCCAGTATCTAGTTGGCATGGTCGATACCATTGAAGGCTTCAGAGATGAAGTGAACCGGAGAGAGGAGGCATCATGGCGGCTGGTGGTCGGAGATGGACGGAGAAAGGCGGAGCTTCATCGGAGACGGGGGGAAACAGGGAAGATTCTAGAGAGAATAGAGAGAGAGAGAGACCAGAGATATAAAGATGAGCGGTCTCTAAAAAATGAGGGGTTGGGGAGGGGGGTCGTTTGATTTAATTTAGGCAAGGATGGATCTGGGCCGTTGATCTCATTTGATCACGGCTCAGATTAAATTAGGGGTTGGGCCGGGTTATTTTTAGGATTGGGCTGGGTCATTTAGTGGTCTGATGGGTTGGGTAATTGGGTCTAAACATTGGGTTAAAATGTGGCTAAAATTAAAATAAATGTGGCTAGATGTTGAATACCCAATAAAATAGATAATTAATTAATTAAAATAGCCAATAATTATATAAAAATGAAATTAAGTTAAAATAGGTAAAATCACAGTAATTAACTAATATTAGGTGTAAAAAAGCATAAATATCGAATTAAAATAGTGCAAAAATGTCCAATTTGGCCATAATTATAAAATTATTGTAATTGAAATTAAATAAGACCCAATTGGCTAATTTGTGAAATAATTGAGTTTCACTAGATAAAAAAATTGATTATAAATAACAAGCTGAGCAGGGAAATATTTTAAAATTATTTCTAGCATAATTTATGAATTATTAAATATGAAATATTAAAATAAACAGGAAAATAATTTAATAAAAATATGGAAAAATAGGGAAAACACTCATTATTATAAAGAGTAATTTTGAGGGCTTATATGCAAATTTGAAAATAATTTGAGAAAAAATTGGGTATCAACAAACCTCACACGGTAAGGGTGCCTCTACATCCATAATAGAAGAGGCACCACCACCAGTAAAAAAGCTACTTGAAGCATGATTGACAAACACGCTGACCGACTTTCTTGACAAACATGCTCGAAAGTCGAGCAGGAAAGAGACAAAGGTCGGTGTTGCATCAGCGCATGGCGATCAACTCGTCCCTCCCACAAACAGGTATTACCACAATGTTAGTGATGCAGGCAACGACACCCTCACAGCCATTTTGAAGAAGATGGAAGAAATGGAGAACGAGAATAAAGCACTCCGCGACCAGATGAGGGAACACCAAGAAAGAGTTGATAAGATACGAGGCGCCCCAAAACTTCTGCCAAAATGGGACGTCGGCCGGTTCGAAGAACATCCATATAGGGACGAGGCTGCACCACATGCCATACCCAAAACCTTCAAGATGCCGCCATACTTAAAAATTTATGACGGCACAACAGACCCTGAAGATCACATCATCCATTACGTCACTATAGTGAAAGGCAATGACCTCACCAAAGAACAAGTGTCGTCTGTACTGCTTAAGAAGTTCAGCGAAATCCTAACTGGGGGAGCCTTGACATGGTACTCACAATTACCAGCACGTTCCATAGAAACATTCGAGGAGATGGCCGACAAGTTTGTCACCACCCATGTCGGGGCCAAGCAAGCAGAAGCCAGGGTGAATGACATATTCGCCATTAAACTGTCTCCCGGCGAAGGACTCAGGGACTTCCTCGCCCGGTTCAACAGAGTGAGAATGATCCTTCCAAATGTGTCAAAGAGAATGGCGGTGGAAGATTTCCAGAATGGGTTAAACAGATGCGGGTCGAGGGCGACTAGAAAACCATTGAGAAGGCTCATGAAATATCCTCCCACCACCTGGGAGGAAATACACAATGCTTACTGCGTCGAGGTGAGAGCAGATGAGGACAACCTTAACGGACCAACCCAGCGGTTGGCGTCGGTCCAGATAGAGTCGAGGAAAGATCGTCGAAACGACGGCCGAAGGGATCATACAGGTCCACACCTCAATCGTTAAAGTCACTAGACATACATCAGAACGGTTGTCCCACCACCACCCCGCCATGGTGATGGACCATCTAAGCCGCAGACAGGGACTCACCGAAACGAAAGAGTCATGCCCCCACTATTATCTGCTCATAATTTTTGTGTTTCCCCTTCAAAAATAGTCTACGCCCTAGAGAAGCTCGTCCCCAAGGTGAAATGGACGCAGAATATAAAGTCTGACCCGAACACCAGAAAGTCGAATGCCCTCTGCGAATTCCATCAGGAGCGAGGCCACAAGGATACTTGAAAGAGATGATGAGCAATCGTGAGAGGTCCAACTTCGCCCAAGGGCGAGAATAACACCAGGGATCGCCCAAACCACCTTCCCCAGTTCGAACCATTCAAATGATCATCGGAGGAGGCAACGACGCATCCATCAACAGCGTAAAGTTCACCACCACCCACAAACTCAAGCGATCTATTAACCACAAACGGTATTACGAACTCGAAGAAAGTATCATCTTTGATAAGTCAGATTCCCACGGTTTGGTCCTTCCTCATTATGACGCCCTTGTCATTACTTTACGTATCTTCGATACTTATGTGAAACATATTATGGTCGACAATAGAAGCGGCACGTGCATCATCCATCCTCGAGTTCTCACTGAAATGAAGCTCGAGGACAAGATAGTGCCGCGTTGCATCACAGTAACAGGTTTTAACAATGCAATTGAACAAACGTCTGGAGCAATCACACTGCCCGTCCTGGCCGGAGGCATCACATTGGAGACTACGTTCCATATCATGGACTAGGATACGACGTACAATGCCATCATAGGCCGACTATGGATACACGCCATGAAATCCATCCCCTCCAGCTTATACCAAGTCATCAAATTTCCCACCCCCTGGGGATATTCTACATCCGAGGAGAACAACGTACAACCCGAGAATGCTACCGCATAGCCCAAGACTACATGCACACCCTACAATTAAAAGAAACGGCCGAGGAGACATAGCAATTAACGAAATCGGGGTCATATAGCGATAAAAGGAAAGACGTCATCGAAGACCCCAAAATTGCAGAGGCTACAGGATCAACTGTGGAAGACCTCGACCCCGTCCAACTAGACGACGCAAACCACAACAAGAAAGCCTTCACCGGCCATAAACTCCAAGATCTAGGTAACTTTCGTCAATTCTTAAAAAGTAACGTGGACTTGTTTGCTTTTTCCCACGCAGACATGCCAGGTATTTCGAAGGAGATAGCAACTCACAAGCTGAATGTAGACTCATTTTACCCCCAGTAAGGCAAGTAAGATGAAAGTTCAACTCCGCAATAAATGACGCGGTCCGCGAATAGGTCAAAAAAGTGTTGGTAAACGGTTCCATCAGGGAATCGAAGTATCCTCAGTGGGTCGCCAAATTAGTCATGGTGAAAAAGAAGAACTGTAAGTGACGGATGTGCGTAGATTTCACAGATCTGAATAAGGCCTACCCAAAAGACTCGTTCCCGCTGCCCCATATCGACCAACTCATCGACGCCACAGCCGGGCACGAACTGTTGAGCTTCCTAGACGCCTACTCAAGGTATAACCAAATCCTCATGGAAGAGGAGGACCAGGAAAAAACCACGTTTATCACCCACCGGGGGAAATACTGCTACAGGGTAATGCCATTCGAGTTGAAAAACGCAGTGGCAACATACCAGAGGCTAATGACCAAAATGTTCAAAGATCAACTCGGCAAAACCATGGAAGTATACATAGATGACATGTTGGTCAAATCGAAAAGGAAAGAAGATCATGTCAACCACTTGAGGGAAGCCTTCAACATACTCAGAAGGTACGGCATGAAATTGAACCCCGAAAATGCGCCTTCGGCGTAACCTCTGGTAAATTCCTCGGCTTCTTAGTATCTCAACACAGTATCAAGGTCAACCCTGACCAGATCAGGGCCATAGAAGAATTCCCAAAAAGGTTAACCAGCAAAAAGCAAGTGCAAAAGCTGACCGGCCGGATAGCCGCCCTGTCGAGACTCATCTCGCGGTCCTTCAACAGGTGCCACAAATTTTTTGGCGTACTTAAAAAGGATAACGGGATCAATGGAACCCTGAGTGCGTCGACACTTTAAAGTAACTGAAGGCCTACATGTCCACGCCGCCGCTACTAGCTAAGGCAGAACCCGAAAGCGCCTCCTTGTCTGCCTGGCCGTGTCCGATGTCGCAATAAGTGCAGTCTTGGTACGAGAAAATAAAGGTACGCAATATCCAATCTACTACATTAGCAAAACGCTGGCCGACGCTGAAACGAGGTACCTCCACCTCGAGAAGCTAGCGCTGGCCTTGGTCATAGATTCACGAAATCTTAGACCCTATTTCCAGTGTCATCCCATCTCGCTGGTCACAACTTTCCCTCTAAGGAGTATCCTGCACAAGCACGAACTTTCGGACAGATTGGTCAAGTGGGCCATAGATCTGAGTGAGCATGATATGACCTATCAGCCGCGAACGGCGATAAAGTCGCAAGTTCTTGCCGACTTCGTCGCCCACTTCAGTGCGAAGATAATGTCTGAAGTCGAAAAATAAACCGCCAGAGCTTCCACCAAAATACACAACCGATGGATCCTGTACACCGATGGCGCGTCCAACGCATCAGGATCTGGACTGGGACTCGTGCTTGAGGTCCCAACAGGCGAAGTAGTTCGCCAGTCCATGTGATTCCCTGATATGACTAACAATGAGGCCGAGTATGAGGTCGTGATTGCAGGGTTAAAATTGGCACTCAAGTATGGAGCACGGCGAATATCCATGCGATGCGACTCACAACTCATCATTAATCAGGTTACAAGGACTTTCCAAATCAAGGAGCAGCGGCTATAGAAATACCAGGCCGAAATTTGCAAACTATAGCCCGAGTTCGACGATTGCCAGCTCGACCAAATACCTCGAGCGCATAATGTCGAAGCGGACGGACTCGCCAAATTGGCAGCGGCCACCAAGAGTATAACTGGAGACGGGGACGTGGTCACTCTCCTCCATTCATCAATAGACCAAATTGAGGTACGAACTATAAACATGACTTGGGACTGGCGCAATAGTATTATCTCATACTTGCAGGATGCAGTGCTCCCACCCGATAAAAAAGAATCCAAGAAGCTTCGAATGCAGGATGCCAGGTACAGTATCGTCAATAACGACCTTTACAAAAGAATGTTTGGCGGACCCCTGGAAAAATGCTTAGGACCGAGCCAAACTCAGTGCATCCTCGAAGAAGTACACGAAGGCCATTGCGGAGCTCACACCGGTAATCGAGCTCTCGTCAAATTCCTCATACGAGCAGGATGCTATTGTCCCACAATGAAAAAAGAGGTCGCCGACTTCATCAGAAAGTGCGAGAATGATGCCAAAAATACGCCCCCATGATTCACCAAGAGGGCGAGCACCTCCACTCAGTCACCTCGCCCTGGACTTTCATCAAATGAGGAATGGACATCGTCGCACCCCTCCCAGCGAAACGAGGTAATGTACGATTTCTTTTAGTTTTAGCTGACTATTTTTCCAAGTGTTTAGAAGTAGGTGCATTCTCCAAAATACGCGAGCAAGAAGTTATCACATTCATATGGAGAAACATCATATGCCGCTTCGGCATCCCCAAAGAAATCAGTTGCGACAACGGACCCCAATTCACTGGGAAAAATTCCGCCGAGTTCTTCGAAAAATGGCACATCAAAAGAATACTCTCCACGCCATGTCATCCCGCAAGCAACCGTCAGGCGGAGTCCTCCAACAAAACAATATTGAACATTATGTAAAAGAAGCTCGAGAATGCCAAGGGACTGTGGCTGGAATTAGTGCCAGAAGTGCTATGGGCATACCGCGCCACGCCAAAAATAAGTATAAAAGAAACACCATATCCACTAGTCTATGGGACTGACGCAGTAATACTGGTCGAAGTCGGCGTACCAAGCCTCAGGTACTCAAATGAGAGCGGGCCAAGCAACGATGAAAGCAGAAGGAAAGACCTCCACGTAGTCGAAGAATGGAGATACATGGCCTACATACAATTATGATAGCTCAAAAACAACAGGCAGAGCAGTACTACAACAAAAAATCCAAAGTCAGGCCACTCAAAGTTGGGGACTATGTACTCAAAGCCAAAACACAGGCGAGCAAAGACCCACGAAAAGGAAAACTGGGAACCAATTGGGATGGCCCATACAAAATCGCGGCGGCAGCAAGCAAAGGGTCGTTCCAACTAGAAATAATGGAGGGAAAACTACTACCAAACAATTGAAACGTCGCCCGCCTAAAATACTTCAACTTCTAAAGATAGACGTCCTCCAAGTCATACTCTTTTTCCCTCACCCGAGTTTTGTCCCAATTGGGTTTTCTCGAGGAGGTTTTTAATGAGGCGATGAAGAGAGTGTCTCAAAGTTTAAGTGGTAAGTTCATCGCTCGGCATATCGACTACTTCTCCAGGCCGATCGATGAAGGTACTAGATAGACTGGACTTCTCGAATGTATGTACGAACTAAGCAGAAACATGTAAATCTCTCCAATGAATGTATATACGAAGCAAAAATACAAGCACGTGAGTTTCTCATTTCTCCGCCAAGTTTATTGTCACGACCCAAACCGGAGGGCTGCGACGGGCACCGGGTACTTTACTCAACCGAGTACCAACGTAACATATCTTTCTTATCGTACTATCATGGGTAAATGTGCCAAAAGTTTCATCGTAACATAACCGATATAAAACGTAAGGGAATGCTAGACATAGGACGACCTAACATGATATAGAAACTTATACATGTGAAATTATGGCCTATAAGGCTGACATGATCATTTGTAAAATCAAATATAGGATGACAAGTCCATACAAGTATCCATATACCTGACATCTATCTACAAGCCTCTAAGAGTACATAAACATCATAAAGGTCGGGATAGGACCCCGCCATACCAATCAATACATGTCCAAATCATATTGACCAAATAGGAAACTCTGGAGAAACTAGAGTGCACCAACACTTTCTGCTGAGTTGATAGCCTACTAGGAGGACTGTCGACCTGTCTATCAGGACCTTCAGGCATGAAATGCAGCGTCCCTAGGCAAAAGGGACATCAGTACGAATAAAGTACTGAGTATGTAAGGCAGAAAAACATAAATAAGAACAGTAATGTAAAGAGAGATATATGAGATACAACATGTAGCATATGAGTGCCTCTGAGAGATAGTGACATGAAATGCGTGATACATATATATACATAATCTTTTAAAAACATACACCTTTGTGGGCATCATCATCATCATATCATACCCGGCCTCAAAGAGGACTCGGTAAAAACAATAGTGAGAGGTTTAGTTAAGAGAGTAACAAAGATTTAAAGATGACGTGATGTCGCACTTGAGGTTCCATAATAACATAAGGAAATCTATGGTGCTAGCAAGTTAAAGGAAGGTTGCGAGTAGTATAAATAGATATATGTAGGTCGCAAACTAAAGTATGGTAAAGCAACAAGGTTTTAGATAGACAACAGTAAGGATAAGAAAAGGTGAGTGAGAAGGTGACGAGAATAGGTAAGTCCTCGGGATTAAACCCATCACAACAAGAGAGCTGATGGTTTCCATAAGTTATAAAAAGCTCTGTATAGCCTGAGTGAACTTAGAGGAGTTTAAGACTAGGAGAACTTAGAAGAGATGGAATGCTTCCCTAGTGGTAGAATAAATAACCACATCCAGAGAAATTCCGCAACATATAAATATCAATAACAAGACACCATATAACAACAACAAGTCACAACTAGTTCAAGACGAGCGGCAAGCTCCGATTGGAATTCGTATAACCCATATCACCCCTTATAGACTTCTCACATTAACTTAACAGAATCATTAACATGATAATGAAGTATTTAATCAATGATTTCATCCTTATACCATATATTTATAACAAAGGAAACCATCCACAACTCCAACTATCTTCGATTAGCAATTTTATTCACTAGTTCATGTCTAGTCAATCCATTTAACTTAATCAACATCAAGATAACCTTAAGCACATGAAGGAACACAATACAAATACCTCCTACAGTAACTTCAAGTCAAAATCCAAGTTATATTTAGCTTACAACATCCCTCAATGGAAATACAACACCATTTAAGTTAATCTATTTAGTATTGTAGTTTATCATCCACACAACTTAACCAACATACAAGTAAGCTTAAGCACAATTAATAGGTTGTTATATTCACCTTAGACAGTAGCAAAAACTTCAAATTTCAGCCGAACACAGACACCAACTTTCCTCATTGACAACACAGCCTCAAAGAGGTGTTGTTCTTCACAAGAACTAACTTTTAATGTTGAAATATGGTGTAATCCATTTGCAAGACTTGAATAATTTAGGGTTGATATGAAAATCATGGGAGATTATTTTACAGAACATTAACCACTTAAAACAACCTCTCACGCGAGGTGGAACCACCCAAAAATCAACAACAACAACAAGAAGAAGAAACTTACTAGCGCGACGGGATTCCCGACACTTGATTTGTGTTGTTTGCCCTTTGTTTGGGTCTTGGATCATGAGAGAACCTTGAGAGAGTGTTGTTAGGTGTCTAGGGTCTGAAAATACTGAAAATGAACGAGGTAAAATGGGGTTGAGGCGTCTTACACATATCAACATATCTAAACCGCCTATGTGGGTCCCATAGGGAGCTCCTTGGCGCAGTCTCACTAATATGTGAATATCTCTCTACTTTGGCGTCGTATATATGAACGGTTTAATGAGTTAGAAACTAAACTCATAGATATTCAATTTGGTAGGTAGATCATCCAATCATTCCAAGTATATTCGGATAAAATCTCAGTTACATTTGACCTAATTTTCAGCACATTATGAATGTAACTTGTGATGATTTTTGCCAACTTTTGTTCCACAACTTGCTTGACTTCAAAACGTAAAACGCGACTATCATACGACTTAAATAATTCATAACATAACATCTTTATCATATTAAGCACCCTAGTCTCACCCCAAACGTTCATGTTATAATATTTCAGACGTGTCGACTTTCAACGAAACCTTATTTTCTTCAATTCGTTTAGCATCTAAGCTTTCCAATCCTCCTGGTAATTGTTATTCACGATATTAAATATTTTTAACCTCCAAGTTAACATGATTAACTTACTTTATATACTTTCAAAGACGATCTCATTTCTGAGCTTAAATCAATTGACTTACGGCGTACTCTCACGTAGGAAAATATGGGGTGTAACAATTATATATTACGCCAATATCAAAGTCACAAATTCAACTTCGCTAGAATCGACTCACATTCGACCTCGTTCGAATTAATTAACATTCGACCTCATCGAATCACTCAGTCAAACATTCAACCTCGCTCGAATTGAGTCACATTCGACCTCGTTCGAATCAACAAATATTCAACCTCGTTCGAATTAACAAATATTCGACCTCGTTCGATAACAAGTATTCGACCTCGTTCGAATTAACAAACATTCGACCTCGTTCGAATTAATTAAGATTCGACCTCGTCGAATCACTCAGTCAAGCATTCGACCTCACTCGAATTGACTCACATTCGACCTCGTTCAAATTAACAAATATTCGACCTCATTCGAATATAACATTCGACCTCGTTGAATCACTCAGTCAAACATTCGACCTCGGTCAAATTGACTCACATTCGACCTTGTTCGAATTAACAACTATTGGACCTTGTTCGAATTAACAAACATTTGACCTCGTCGAATCACTCAATTAAACATTCGACCTCGCTCGATTGACTCACATTCGACCTCGTTCGAATTAACAAATATTCGACCTCGTTCGAATTAATCTACATTTGACCTCGTCGAATCACTCAGAGTCACACATTCGACCTCGCTCGAAGCGACTCACATTCGACCTCGTTCGAATTGACAAACATTCAACCTCGTTCGAGTTAATTAAAGATCAACCTCACTCAAACCAACTGAGAGTCAGGGACTCTTACAAAAGAAAAATATTCGAAGAAAAGAAAAAAGGGCTGAGAACATATAACAAAAATTCATTCCATTCCAAAGAAAATAAAACATCTTACAAAGGGCCAAAAAGACGCCCCCACAAAAAGAGAAAGCAAACAAAACATTGTGACAAAAACTAAGTACAAAAAGCATCACACTACACCATCTACGCCACCGCCGCCTTCACCGCCCGGCCCAGCAGCACCATCGCCACCATCACCTGCGCCATCGCCACCTTCACCGCCAGCCCAGCACAGCAGAGCCATCGCCACCATCACCTGCGCCATCGCCACCTTCACCGCCCGGCCCAACAGCATCATCTCCACCTTTAGCACCTT
Source organism: Nicotiana paniculata (assembly GCA_005239505.1). Taxonomy (NCBI): domain Eukaryota; kingdom Viridiplantae; phylum Streptophyta; class Magnoliopsida; order Solanales; family Solanaceae; genus Nicotiana; species Nicotiana paniculata. Next base: position 24,515 of record MDKI01207984.1, read on the forward strand.
CAGCGTACTCATCATCATACCAAGCATTAGATGCAAGCCCGTCCACGTCCTCTTCATCTTCACCGGTCCCTGGTGTGGCGGGATCATAACCACAGGCAAGTCGGGCATCACGCGTTTTAACACGAGCATCTTCGAAGGCGGCCTCAGGAACTTTCCCCGCCAACATCAAGTTCCTATATATGTCTCGTTGAGCCTCAGCGCGGATCCACATCTCGTATAAATGGCGAGGAACATCGGACGCAGCAGAAGCATGAGAGGAGGAAGGCTGAGCCAACAACCGTGCCTTATCGGCCTCAAGAACAACAACTTGATCACTTAGGCTCGAAACATCTCTCTCGAGCCCACCAATTCACTCATCAAGTCGCGCCTCCCTTAGCACGGTTGTTTCCGCATCAGTTGCACGCTCAGGCCTGAGGACGCGGATAGAATCCTCCAATGCCGAAACCCTCGCCAAAGCCACTACTCGGGCCTCCTCGGTCCTCTCTAACTCAGTCACCTTCTCGGCCAACTAACCACTCAGGCCCGCAACTCTAATTGCGCTTTGCTCAAACTCTGCCCGCAGGGCTGCCACTATCGTTTGAAGGTCGATACACTCAGCCAAGACCCCCTTGCTCACCTCGAGCTCTTCTTCCTTGGACCTAAGCAACCCCTCAAGCTCGTTGCATCTGCCAATAGATCGCACCAGCTCCTCGTCCTTCTGGCCCAACTCATCTCTAAGGGATTGGAAATTGTCGCCTGCTCTGAGCCGTGCACGCATCTCACGGTATTTGTCACGATACCTGAGGTACTTCGAAACCAAATTCTGGAAAATAGCTGTCCGTTTTTCCTCCCGACGGGCGTTCTCGATCTCAAAAATGAAAGTCTACAACAAAAAGGGGAAAAGGAAAAGCCAAAAATTAGTAAAGACAAAAAGAAGAAGAAAACGCGAAATGAAGAAATAGCAAGGAAGCTCACCCTCAGAGCCATCCCAGATATGCCCAGTGATTGGTCGGCATCCCTGAGCGCCCGAAGAGTCCTATTCTTGGCGACGAAGCAAAGAAGGATAAAGGAGGGAACTGCGCTCACAGTATCCTCCAACAAATCACAGTCCAATGGGATTACGATCGAGCGAGAAGATCCTTCTGTTCTCACCTCGACCGGGGTATACCCTTCGTCGAATATTCTCATCTCTTCAGAATCGACATCGGAGCTAGATTCATCATCGTCCACGACCACTCCTTTTTCCCTCTCCTCAGCCGAAGAGGGAACGTCGGCTCGCTCTGACGTTGATGGATCATTCCTCGGAATGACCATCGCCGCCTCTGGTCGATGTCCTCCTTCCGAGGAGGCAATCTCCACATCCAAAGGATGCACAATCTCTGCTCTTAAACCCGTACCATCCCCCGGTTCGGCCGGAGCTAACTCAGGTTCACCCCTAGCAGGTCCCTTATCCTCGGCCGCTCATCCTCGACCCCTATTCTTCGCCTTTTTAACGGAGCCTCTTCATCCTCGCCCTGCGACGACTCATCCACCAAATGAACACTGTTGAAGTCGGAACCTCCACTAGGGGAGCAACAGCTTGGCTGATAGGTCCACGCGAGGCCGAAATTACGGAGTAACAAAAGTTTGAATAGCCAATATAGGCTCGACTGAAGTGCTCGCCAGGAGGAAAGCCAAAGTAGGAGCCCTCGCCCTCCTCGAATCACTCCGACCTACCAGCAAAAAAGAATTAAGAAAAAAAAAGAACATAAAGGAATAAAGAACGAAACGAAAGGCGAAATTATTAAGGGAGAAACTAAACGACTCACCGGCTGAAGGTTTGTGTCCAAATCTCTCATTGAACGGCGACCACTCACGAATCCCCATTGTATGAGGCCAAATCTGGCTCACCCAGTCGCGAATGTCAGCAACTAACGAAGGAGGCTCCTTCTCGGCTACAGAACAAAAGAGGAGGAAAGAGAGAGAACGGTCATAGTTCCACGCCTCGGGAAACCCGGCGGGCTTGGACACCATGTGCTCCGTCCTCACATAGAAAAATTTAGCCCAAAAGCGGAGATTAATCTTATCATCCATCTTCACCACCAAGCCCATGGTCCCACGGTGGCAAGATGTATCATCGTACCCCTGTGAAAGCTTGGGACGAAGAGGTGAAGCAGATGACGGAGAGAAACCACATGGTTAGCCAGCTCTGCATACTTGATAAGCATAAGGAAAAGCTTGTATATATACGGGGAGAGTTGAGTCGGGCACACACCATAATAACTATAGAAACCCTCCGCAAGGAAGGAAGAGGAAGCGTATAACCAACGACAAATGGGTATGCATAGAATGCACAGTACCCTGGGCGACAAGACATCGTTACCAGCAGGGATAAGTTCAACGTGGTTTGGGAATCGCCATTTAGCCCTAAACGCAATGAGTGTCTCCGCGTCCATCTCAGAAATAACGGGTTCAGGATCATCGTCGAGCGGATTCTTGAAATTGGACCTGGCCTTCCTCAAGCGTGGAATTATCTCATCCATAGTAGGGAAATTCTCATCTTCTGCAGTGGCTACTCTTTCTTCATGAGAAGGCATGTTCACATCCAATGCGATAGGATCAGTGGCTCCATCTGGGTTAGAGGAAGCACTAGCCATTTAGTAAGGTTACGTACACAAGAAGAAAGCGCAAAGGGGAAAGGTATAACAATGGCGGAAAATGCTAAAAGAAAAAAGATGAAGATGCAAGAAATTCGAAGAAGAAGAAGAAGAAGAAGGGGACTCTTGAGTTTTCACACACTTAAGAAATGCAGCAACTCAAATGAGAAGCTCTTATCTTTATTTATAAGAATACTGGCACCCTGATCGAGAAAGCCAAACGCCACCGCATTAATTTTGAAATAGAAGAGGCGCGGGAAACGACGTAACGTATTGGGAACGTGCGCCATAATGACGCATGATGGAATGACGTCATTTCAAAATGACATAACGGTCAAATATGGCCCCTGAAACGCCACGTCATCACCTCATCATAAAGGGAGCACTCCTCGGCCCAAAATGCTTAGATTTCTCAAATTGCAAACTTGCGAAGTCCGCCCATCGAGCTCGCCCAAAGACAACTTTGACAGGTGGAGGGACTAACTGTATGGGTCAAAATCTGACCAAAAGGATCTCGCCTAAGAAATGATGACTGAGGGAAGATTAGGCCGAAGTCGTGCTAGGAGCAGATGTATTGGCGAGACGAGTAGATACGGTTGAGGTCGAACACTCGAATCAATCCAAACGGCAAGTTTAGTAGTAAGATATTTTAAAGGAATATTCCAACGGATATTCTCTGAACTGGTGTACTTTCATTTAGGTAAGGGAATTGTCCCATATAAGTAACAAGAGAGAGAGAAGAAAGGGGCACGTAATATGATAGTTGGTAAGCATTCTCTAGAAAAGTTGACTCTCAAGTAATTACAAACATAGTCTTTATAAAAGATTCGATTTGTTGTCGATCTAAAGTTTTTCCTACATCAGATCCGAGAACACTTTTAATATTCCCACGTTTGGTTGATTTGCATCATTGTCAGAAAGAGAATCATCCACCTCAATGAATATTTGGGTAAATTATTTTCTCTATTTACATTTAATGTCATTTATCACATTTATTGTTCCATATTGTTCCCTCATCTCTAGGATTTATTATATTTAACTAGGATTTACCCACTATCTTATAATTTAATTAGTTTAACAAAAACTTGAAACTTTTTGGTCAAACACATAGCTCAAAGCCTCAAACCATTCATTTGGAGGAAATGGTACAACATAATCATTTATAATTTGAATAGAAGAAAATAATCATATAAAGATCTCCTACATTTTATTTTCAGTTCTTTAACATGATAAAATAAAAATAAAATCTCCTAAGGATTGGCCATATAATTTAAAAAGGGATTGTAATGGACCCACTTGTTAAATTCTACTGGGTTGTTGTTGTTGTGATGATAATGGACCACAAAACCAATTGACCACCTTCACTATTTGCATCAATCTTTGTCCAAGTAAAAAGAAGAACAGGAGGAACAAGAAGCATTAAGCAACTCTCACTTATTGTATCAGAAGATAACAAAAGAACATTGAGTGCAACATCATGTAGAAATTGCACGGGGCGTCTTATTTGGTCGCTCACATTTAACCTATACTCATATTTTTAAAATTATTTAACTTATACCCTGATTTTTACAATTTCAGGCGTCGCCTTCCTGATACATGTGCAAAACTTCAGCTTATTTAGTGCTGAAGTTTTTACAAATTAACTAAACAACTTCAGCATCTTCTGCTGAAGTTTTTTAAAAAGCTTTATGACAAAACTAATTAATCCAGGACAAACTCTTGCTTATTTAGTGCTGAAGTTTTTACAAATGAACTAAATAACTTCAGCATCTTCTACTGAAATTTTTGAAAAAACTTTATGAAAAAACTAATGAATACAGGACAAAACTTCAGCTTATTTAGTGCTGAAGTTTTTTGAAATGAACTAAATAACTTCAGCATGTTTTGCTGAAGTTTTTGAAAAAGCTTTATGACAAAACTAATTAATCCAGGACAAAATTTCAGCTTATTTAATGCTGAAGTTTTTACAAATGAACTAAATAACTTAAGCATCTTCTGCTGAAATTTTTGAAAAAGCTTTTTGACAAAACTAATTAATCCAGGACAAAACTTCAACTTATTTAGTGCTGAAGTTTTTAACAAATGAACTAAATAACTTCAGCACTTCTGCTAAAGTTTTTGAAAAAGCCTAGAATGCTAAAGTTTGTCTGATTGCCTTTGCTACTTCAGGCCCGTATGCCTGAAGTTGATGCGAAAAGTGGGTACGCTTGCAATTTTTTTTGCAAAGCGGGTATAAGTTAAAACGTGACCCAAAAAGCGAGTATAGATGCAAAAGCCCCCAACACCATCATCCCACGCAATTTAACATAAAAAAATGTTCAAACAACTAAATGCTTCCTGAGGGTGTAAAATCAACCCATAGCCTGTTAGACAATCATCTCATTCAAAATTGCTACTTCACGCTAAATCTTCTCAGGTAGTACATAAAATGCTAAACACTGATCTGCTTAGCTTAGCTTAGCTTGTTTCCTGTTCTGCATTTCAATCTACCAATACATTCGATTTGTCATTTCTGCCGGCAAAAGGAAATAAATTGTATCTAGAAGCTTCAGGTGTCAGATCAGAAGACAAGCTTGTGACCTCACAAGCTTATCCAAGATCCTCTCCTTGGAAATCAAAGAAGCCACCATGATAGATCACAGGATATTTGTTCTTGCTATTGAGCTTCAACTCAGTCAGACATCTACACATTTTAATGTATTTCAATAAATTAGTCATACTAGCAGAATTAGGACCTTATCTAGTATTCATACACACTGTATGGCTTGTGAACTTCTAATAGATGCGCATCATATAATATACTAAAGTCACATAGTGGTGAATCGCTCTTCTGATATGCGTGATAAATAGTTGTCAAATTGAAACTCTCTTTTTGATAAGTAAAGATAAATTTTATTTCAAAAAGCAACAGTACCAAGATGATACTGCATCAGTATAAAAATACTGGAATTAGCTCCCTTAAATCTGGAGAGAACCTAAGAACTCCAGCACAACATCAGGGTCAGTAAAAAATGCATTAAACCAAATCATAAGATGCTGAAAATATCAGTTTCATACAAAAGCAAAGGTTTCCTCCCTGTCATCAGAACACCTACGATTCTTTCAAGCCATATTGTCCACACTATACAAAGGGATTCCCTCATCCAAATCTTCTTTTGCCTTCTCCTCACTGACTGACCCTCCTGCCAATCATAATTTAGATCTTCTCAGAGTACAAATTGAGAGTTTCTACACACAAGCCTAACAGATAAAAGCCGGAAGCAGAAGTACAACAAATAGCTGTCAATAATCTTCTCCTGTTTTTTGAAGCTCAAGGTGAACAACAGGACACCAAATAGTATGGAAATCACACATCTACTTCATGCGGATGACACCCGAATTTATGAAACTATTTATTTTATGGAACTATGTAATTTAAATAGTTCCATCAACTCCCACTGCACCACTTTCTTCTAGTTCAGCCTCACCTCCCCTTAACCTTTTTTAGCCTTACTCTCATTTAACAAATTTATTACTGCAACCACTGCCCTAATTTATTGAGAAACTTAGTGAATGACATATGAACATCAAGTACCAACTACCTATTGCACCCAAATAATTCAGAGAGGCACAAGATGGACTTCATGAATCATACATGATATCTCATTTTTAGTCTATGACTATGACAAGCTGCAGTCTGACCCCCTTGAAAGAGGAAACTCACAGAGTTTGATACTATAGTTCAAGACATTGACGAAGATCTTCATACTCTATGGAATGGTGAAGAGAAATGAGGTGTAACAAACCTCCAGTGAGAACCAAAAAGCTATAGCATAAATATTAACTCGAGTGCTTTACCTTGGAATTTAAATAAATGATCCAAAAAATTTGAGAAATATAAATGCTCCAAAATAAAACAGAAATAACAGTAACAATACAGAATAGGTAGCGTCGATAAATAGGAACCTGGAGAGAAGATAAAACAATGTGTAAAGTTGAAAGATGCCACTTGGCAGAACAAAGTGATAGTGTTCAGGCCAATGAGATGGAGACAGATGAAATAACGAAACGAAGCTGTTCTCAGTCGGAAATTATTCTAATAATCACTAAGGAAAAGGAGCTTACTTGACCGGTATTTCGTAATTGGAATTTCTCGTAATTCACGTCTTATGCACAGGTATTCACCTAACAATGCCATCACTGCAAGCCCAGTAATATTCACAACCCACCATGTTACTGAAGAAGGCCAACCTCCATAGACAATACATATAAAAAGATGGACAATGTAGAGTGTTGCCGAAAAATCTAAGCACTTCTTTGCCCTCTCAATCAAATAAAGTAAAAGGCCAGCTCTGCATATCACAAAGAGAAAAATATTCAATTATGCATGCTGAACCAGATTACCAAGGAAGTTAGGAAACCGTTTACAGAACATAATTTTTCTCACCTGAAACCAGCATGTGTAAAAACAACCACACAAAAAGAATCGAACTAAAGAACAAATTGGAGGGATAAAAGTACCATGGTATTTCATTCTCCACTTCTTTTTTGGTTTATTTAAGGTTACATATCCAATTTCTTTTCTTCCCTAGAGTAAGTGGTCCTCAGCCTTCTTTTACCCTTTTCCCCCAATTCTAAGTTTAGCAAACATTAATATAGAAGAAATAATAAAACAATTGAACCAGCTAAACAGTTCAACATCAAAGATCAAATTAACCTGTAAAACACTGCTGACATTTCTTTAAACTCCCATTACTGAATGCATAGTTCTGCTACACTTTTTATGTATGAACAAGCTCACCAACCCAAGCTGAATATATAATCATACAAAATGGATTAATAATACACTGGAAATTAGACTGCTTCCAATCAGTACAGGGAGACAAAGTCAAAGATTAATACATGATTTTTTATTCAGCAGGAAAGTCTTCCCTATTCAGATTCTTCATGTTCCTAGTTCAGGTCATGGAAGGCTGGAGTTTATGAGGTAAACAACACATCCTACTTAATTATTTTCTTCACTATGCATCTACGCCCAAAAAAATTGGATACTATACAACAACAACTTAAACTCGGTCCCAAACAAGTTGGGGGTCAACCATATGAATCCTCATAGACCACGTTACTCTATTTAAACTCATCTCATGCCAATTTTATAATGGACAGCCCGGTGCACTAAGCTCCCCGCTATGCGCGGGGTCCGAGGAAGGACCGGACCACAAGAGTCCACTGTACACGGCCTTACGCTGCACTTTTGCAAGAGGCATGCCAATTTTATGCAAATATAAATATTATTCTATCATAAGATTAGATCAGCAAACAAACAAAGGAAATCAAAAGCTTCAAGAATCTCACCCTGCAAGTGAAGTGAGAATAAATGCGGCAATGACGCACCATCCGGTGACGGTGGAAGCAGTAATAGTGGCGTAATCAAAGAAATAGACCAAACTCATTCGAGCAACCCTAGTCCCGACAAGAATCGCCAAAAATATCCCCAGCGTCAAATAGTATAGGCATTGTAAACACACAATCTGCGCTACAATAAGCCACGGATCCCACACCGATGTACCATAGAACATGACTGTTCCAATTCCTCTTTAAAAAAATGAACCAAGCTACTAATTTGATAGAATCAGAATTCAACACAGAGTTTTGTTACAATGAATCGCTTGAGGTCGATTCATGCATATCTTCAGCGTTCAGGCTGATAAACAATTGAAGTAAATTCGAAGCAAAGATTAATTTAATAGCGCTAAAAGCGACGAATGATGAGTAATTGGGATTGGAAACAGACAGAGAAACCCTAATCGCGGCAGGTCGAAGCGAGTTGCTTGAAATTAAGCTGATGGAAAATTAAATCCAAATTTCAAATCTGAGAAAAAGAATGAGTATAAAATTCGGTAAAAACAATTACCGAACGATGACTTCGGTCCTATGATAGCCAATTGGAGAGAACTTGGGGCAGCGTCTCCACCAGCACTCTTTCTGGTTATTTTTTTCTTTTTCCAAACATTACGTATAGTACTAGTATTTGCTTTATTAATCAAAATAAATTATTTTTAAAAGATAAAATAAAACCTTAAAAAATAAGAGACATGCAAAATCAAATTAAACTTACTAAATTAAGAGCCCGTTTGGACATAAAAAAAAAATTTCTTTTTTTCAAAAAAATTCACTTTTGTTTTTAAATCAGCACTTGTTCATAAAATTTCTAATTTTCACTTGAAGATACATTTTTGAAATTTTCAAAAATTTGCAAAAACTCCAAAAAGTTATTTTTCAAAATTTTCACTCAAATCACTCACAAAACTTCAAAAACAACCCAAAATAAAATTTGTGTCCAAACACAACTCTAAATTTCAAATATCATTTTCACTTTGAAAATTCTTTTAACCATTTTTTGAAATTTTACAATTCTTATGTCCAAACGCCTACTAATAGTCTATGCACCTTTAGATATTCGTACTTTTACATTTTGAAACCACCTTTTAAGTGTAAAATGTTGCATTAGTATCACCTAATTTCTCCCTAGAGTATTATGTAAAAGTTTCTTTATGCTTCCTTTCATCTTATTATTTTTAAAGGTAAAGTATTATTACTACCTTTTTAAACAATTTTTTGGTCGTTTTGTGTTAGAAACTCAGAACAAATTCGATGCATGTTTTATGAAAAATTGCTATAAAGTTTAGATTGCGTAGATTGGAATTATCAACATGAATGTTTAATCGATAGGCCTACAAAGTAAAAAGGTTTTGATCGATAAGCATGCAAGTAAAGGGATTGCTAATTATAGTTTACTGTTATTAAAAATATGCGATCCGAAACAAATTATTTTATAGAAACTTATCCAGAAAACAATGCAAAACGTACCTAGTTTAAGAAATAAAACGAAATTATTAGTCTGATTCCCTCATTTTTATTTAAATAAAAGATTACCAAAAGAAAATATATGTACTCTTCTTTACTAAGCTTTTTCAAGAGCCAGACTATAGTTAGAACAACAAAATCATACAATTAAATGCATAAAGAAGTGTTAAATAGTCATTCGACGTGGTCACGAGTGCTTGAGCTCTTGCTGGATAATTTATTTTTGCTAAGTTTATTTATTTAGCTGTAATTTATTGGATGATAAGCTAAACTAAGCATATATTGACGTAAATATAATTCTAGTTTTACTTATGCTAATGCAGATAGAACATTATAAGCTATAGATTACATATAACGCTTCAATAAAAAATAAAATTGTTTTAGTCCTACTTATATTAATGCAGATAAAAATTTATAGACTTTATATGCTTCTATAAAAAATAAAATTCTAGTTCTACTTATATTAATGCACATAGAAACTTATGGACTTCATATAAAACTTCTATACAAAATACAAAGTTCTAGCTATTCTAGATTAAACTGTTATTTATATGGCATTCTACTTCGAATGAGATGGTGTTCTACTAGCTGACGTACTTTATAACAAAAATAATTTTATTGAAACGTCTAACAAGAAGACCGCATAGCGCAGTGGATTAGCGCGTTTGACTTCGGATCAAAAGGTCGTGGGTTCGACTCCCACTGTGGTCGGCCAAATTTGATGCATTTCATTTTTCAATTATATAAAGATAGATGGTATCAGCTGCATTTTCATTTTCATTTTTATTACAGTGGAAAAAATGTTAATCTGCTAAACAAGGGGACCTGAGAAAGTACTCTACAGTCTGCACATACAATCCCCTTCCAAATTTCGTACATTTTTATAACAGTGGGAAAATGTTAATCGGCTAGACAAGGGGAACTGAGAAAGTACTCTACATATTGATATCATACAATCCCTTCCAAACTTCGTACTTGCAACAATGATATCTCATTTGTTTGTGCAACTTCTCGCCTGGAAATTTACTCACTGAGAATACAGCTTGCAGGAAGTTTCTTACAAAGCAATATCCTCATTCTGGTTTTCTATAATGAACCACTAATCTATCCTCGTTGCAATTAATATAAGTCAAGGAGAAGCAGCAAACTATGAGCCTTCTTGTTGAGAAGCAGGCTGAGTAGCAGTCTTCCTCCTCCTGGTTGTTCTCTTCACTGTTACTGTTGCCTTTTCCCCAGCTTCAACTTTTTCCTCTTTGTTAACAGGAGCTTTTACCGAATTTACTTGCGTCCGCAACCGCAAAATCTCACCTTTTGCTGATGCCATTTCATCTTCCAGTTTCTTTGCTCTCTTCTCCAGACTCTCGCGTTCCTTGCCAAGTTTCATCACCAGGCTATGGGCATCTTCAAGGTTTTCTCGGACTTCTTGAGAAATTTGCTTCTGCTCAAAAACAGACTTTTGGAGCACTTCTCTCTCGTCTTCGAGGCTAGTAATATGAGAATTAGCGAGCTCCAGCTCCTTTGCAAGTGCAAAAGAATTTCTGTTCATCTCATCAAGTGATTCTGTAGCCCTTTCCAACTCTTCTTCCAGATTCTTTCGTGACTCTATCTCTCTTGTAATTTGAGCCTCCAAAAATGTTAGCTCTTTCTCCAGTGTCACGACAATATTCTTTTCTTGCTTCAGTTCATTAGCAGCACGTTCTGCTTTCTTGTAGACATCAACTAGCTCCGTCTGTAAGTTATCACGATTTTCAGTAACAGCCGCTAGCTCATTGGATATGGTGTGCATTTCTTCATTTGTTTTCTTTAGAAGCTCCCTAGTAGTGGTCAGCTCCGCAGCTAAGAGCTCTGCACCACGTTTTGTCTCATCAATGTCCTTCTGTAACAATGTCCGTGTTTCCTCCAATTCCATCTGAAGCTTAGAAACCTCAGCTTCAAGCTTAGAGCAAAGATGCCTCGACTGCTGTAGTTGTTCTACTATATCAGAAGCTTCACTTCTTGATTTCTCAAGAGTTTCCTGAGTAACCTGGACCTCTAGCTTCAACTTGCTTACATTTTCCAGCTCAGCGTCCAGCATTCTCCTTATGTTTTCTTTTTCTTGAGTCAGATCAGCAATTAGCACTTTATTTTTTCTTACTTCATCTACGCAGGTACCAAGTTGTTCCTCGAGCTGGTGTAGTCTCTTTTCTTGTTCCCCCAACAGCTTGGCATCTGAAGCCACTTTCTTCTCTGAAATGGACTTGAACTCGCTGTATTCCTTTTGAATAGCATCAAGCTCTTTTTTAGATTCATCTCTCTCAACAAGCAAAGAATTTAATTGCACATTCAGGTTGTCTTCTGATTCACATTTCAACTCTAGTTCTCTCTCTCTTTTCTGGACTTCATCTTTAAGTTCTTTGATTTCTGAAGTCAAATTCATCAGCTGATCCTGGGATTCCTGATACATTGAGCTCAATTTATCTACCTCTGATTCTTTTTCAGCTAGTTTAGAGGTGCTACTCTGAAGACTTGCCTCTTTATCTTTGATCTCTGTAGTAAGTAAAGTTATCTTTTCCTGCAGAACTTGTATCAAATCAAGCTTCTCTTTAAGCTCCTCCTGCAATTTCTTCTTATCGTCCTTCGTCTGCAAGAGGTTATTTTGAAGGCCGTCGATCTTAACTTTGAGGTCTTCAGCAAATCTTTTTTCTTTTTGCAGCTCCTGACCAAGGTTAGATACTGTACTCTTTGCTGAATTCAATTGGTTAACCAGAGCTTGCTGTTCTTCGCCTGCTCTCTTAAGTTGACTATTTCGAACTTCTCTTTCGTTCAGCAGCTCAGACTCAAATTTCTTCTCCATTGAAAAAAATGCAGCTTCTTTCTCCTTCAGCTTATTTTTCATCTGAGTACATGAAAGCAGATCCTAATTAGTAAAAGCAACCCAAGAAACTAAAACTCTCTTTCTGCCTATATTCTTAAAATTTAGAATAAAGTTTAAGCTAATGGTCTAAGCATGTTAAGATCACTTGCAGATGTTTTATGTTTAAACTGTTAGCAATAAGTTAAGTTCAGGCCAAACTGCGACTAATTTATACAAGTTGCCCCTTCATTGTATTCTGCAGTCTCTGCTATGAAAATGTTGCTCAAGGGCATTATACTTTCAGAAGTAATTGGTACCATGTAATAGATATAGAATGTCAGTAAGATGATAGGAACACTTTGCTTTAAGATCCCTACTGCGTCCATTGAGACTTAAAATTACAGAAAACTTAAAACAGAAGATATACAGAAGAACATATCTAGCTTACAGATTCAATGGTTGCATCAGAAAGGGCCTTCTCGTTTCGAGCCAAGGCATAAAGAGAACCAAGCACGCCCGAACCAAAAACTCCAAGTCCATTAAGTAGAGAAAAGAAGGGATTCTCTGCATTTCCTTGGATTGTTTGCTGGTTACAAGAAAACATTCAAACTGAGAGCATATAAAGCTGATGATAATATAGAAATGAAGCTATAGTAAAATCCACTCTCTCAATCTTTTCTCAAGGAGATGCTAGGCATAAATTCAGACCTCTGTTTCCTCTTTCTGTGGCTGTGCCTTTACTTGAGAATCTGAGTTACAATGAGAGCAGAGTTAGGCATTTTTTGGAAAAGGCATCAGAGGTTAAAACCTTCCACAAATCCAAATACAAGTGCACAACATCTAGCAAGAACTTTCAGATATTAACCATAACCACAAACAACATATGCAATAGTTCCTGTTGATCTTCAATATGCTAGATATTACTACTCGTTACCAAAACAAAAAAATAAAACACAGAAAGGAGATTGAATGCAATGATTTCTGATAAATAAGGCCTAGTGATTAAAAAAATTATGGAAAGAAGCTGTGTTATCTATTGGTCTTTGATATGAAAATGTACTTCTGCTACTTTTCGTCTCCTCACCCTAAAGTTTAGAAGTGCATGCTTCCACCATACCAGATGAACAAAGCAAAGACACATAGGTAACCCCAATCTTAGTATCTTGCAGTCTCATATTCCCAGTTTGTTCTTTCGATCTTTCTCTTTCATCTGTTGCGATGCGGATCGAGTGACGCTACAATAAGAAACTGACAAAGGAATGATGGAATAGATTATTTTATAAGCCGAGATAAGGTTCCAAGGAAGCAATCTAACGTTTTGCAAAGCTTAGCTTTCTTGGCATTTCATTAACTTTAAACAAAATTAGAAATTCAGCTGACACCATATAACGTTAAGGAGAGAACATAACTAAGAACTGCGCTAAAAAGCATGTGAATCAAGTATGTAAGGTTCTCAATAACAATCGAGCAACAAATACATAAATCTGGAGACAGAAATTATTGACAAGAAAGTCAATCTTAGTACTCTTAGATTGAAGTAGAAGTCTATTATTGCATTGGCAACCTAAATTTGCATATGAAGAAAGATAAAAGCTGGACAAATATAAATTAACTGTAAGCATTTATGTCTTCGAAGACCTGATTTTGTTTATAAAAGGGAAAAAAGAATATGAAAAGAAATGCCATTGTCATTCAAGTGAATACTGCTTAAACCTGGAAACATAGGAAACCAATGTCAATTCCAGAATTTCTTAATCAACATTCTTTCCAAATACCTTAGCAAACAGTACAGTCAGGATACTACTGCACCTTAGATCTACCTATAGAATCGCCAAATTATCCAATCATAATCGCCATAAACTCGAAGTGCCAGCTGATGGAAAAAGACTAAATGGCAATGGCCGTAAACCTATAAATCAGAATCTATTGCCAAATACAAAATTGCAACAGTTCAAGAAATTAAAGAACACATTCTGATTTAAAGATAAAAAGAAGCTAAAGAACCCTACTATATTTTCAACTCAGAGCAAAGCGATGTCGAACCAAATAAAGGGCAAGAAAGAATCAAGAAAAATGATTGACCTACTGACAAGCCTTCAAGAGCATTTGCCCTAAAGTTGAGAAGTGGAAGAACAGAGAACCCCACGAAAAGAATCGTTCTTCTGCTACAGAAATCGACTTCCTTTTGATTGTCCGAGTGCATACATAACATTGTAACTGGCCTTTTCTTTTTACATTTCTGCGCATTTCTTGGGGAAATAAGCAAGGGCGTTAATTGGGAAGAACACAATGATGAAGAAGAAGCAGAAAAGAGAGAATGAGAGAGGGGAAAGCAAGAACTTCCCATTACGAAGTTAGTCGATTTCCACTCTGAAAGTGATAAAAAGAAGAAGATTTCAGAGGCCAGTGATTGCTCTATCTGCCTATCAGCTAAGACTCATGTTACAGTCCACTAGGACCACAATGACCTTACTTCTAATTTTCCTCAACTATTTATACATGTGGGAAATTGGGGATTTCAGTACTTTAAGCTCAATTCGGACTATAAATTACTCCCTCCAAATTTACTTTTATAGGTACTACTTACCGCTCCATCGGTTTCGGTTTAAGTAAATCTATTTTCTTTTTGGTCCGTTCCAAAAAGAATGATCTATTTTCTGAAATTGGAAATAATTTACCTTAAAATGTCAACCGGCAACCGTATCTGAAAACATCGATTAGTGGATATTGGTATTATCACTGCACATCAAGCAAAGGATTGGGGATTAGTGGTGTAATGTTAAGAGGTTTTGGGGTATTTTGAGATTTGCGAAAAGCAGCACCTTACTATCTTCATGACCAATTGGATCCTGACATACCATTAGGTACCAGAGGAGATCGCTCTGATCGCTATTGTATTTGTAACGAAGAGATGCGACAAAGTGTTCGGATCGCTTGCCTTCTTTTCATTACCATTGCAATTCTAGCCTTAATGAGAAGCTTGTATTAGGGTTGTGCACGGATCAGATCGGATTTAGCGCATTTCGGATTCGGATTTTGGATTTTAGATTCTAGAAAATGCAATCCGAATCCGATCTGAATTATATCGGATAGGATTCGGATTTTAAATTTTGGATCGGATCAGATTTCGGATCGTATTATTATGCCTCAAAGTTGCAAACTAATATGTTTATTTTCTTTGTAAAAGAGGCAATGCATTAAGAAAATTCATGTTTATACAATTATGAGAGTACTATGGTGCCAATATAGCTAAATCTAGCAATTGTAAAGGTAATAACTTGGAGGAAGATGTAAAAGAAGTACTGACTATCCGAAATTAAAGTGTAGTATTTATACATTGCATAATAATTTCGGATTTTGGATCGGACCGGATTAAAATATACCAATCCGAATTCGATCTGAAATCCGAAATTTTAATAAACACAATCCGAAATTCGATCCAATCTTAAATTCGAAATTGAATGGATCGGTTCGGATTTCGGATATCCGATCCAAATGAACAGCCCTAGCTTGTATAACCACACAAATTCTTTGGACCCCTTTTGACTTGTTTAGGACCACAAATTCCAAAAGTTTTTATTTTTTCTTAAACTCCGTGCTCAATTAAACAGGTTCACATAAATTGAAACGGAAGAAATAATATTTAAGCTACTATTAGTTCGATTCAATATGTTATATTATGTTATTATATTATTCATATCATTAAGCAATGTTTATCCAAATCGGAGTATTAGAGTACTGTTTAAGTTATACACACTATCAATATAAAAATTTATAGTTATGTTTATTAACAAGAGAATTTGGATTAGAAATTACTCCATCCAAATTCAGATTTATATTTTATGCATCACCGTAAATAGAATATGATGCTTTATATCCTATCGAGAAATGACCTTATGTAGCGAGTTCAACTTGAATGAAGAAAATAAATTTATAAAAAAAACTCATTTGTTATATTTTCTCGATGTATCGTAAAACTATCATATAAGACCAAGTTCCCCATAATACCAATTTTATACATTTCTTTTCAAGTTTGCTCATCAACTTAAATTGTTACGTTCTCCTTGGCTCTTCACCATATTAATTATAGGATATAGCTTTCGCATTTCTGTATCACATATACTTTCATGTTATTATATTCATATGTGACGGTTCGCTTTTCGTTCTACATTGGTAGAAAGTTCGTTTGATTTAATACTACGTAAATCATAAGAACATCTTAATTCATTCTTTATTTTGTTTCAACAGTTCCTAGGGACATAGATGGACATAATCTAAGGGTAATAATCGGTAGAATTACATAGAGTCAAACATTTCAAAATATATGTTATATGTGTAAACTGTAAATTTAGAAAGCTTATAATGGGACACTGTAAAAAGTGTGCGATATGTGAGTCAATAATCTATCATCAAGTCCACGTAACAAAGATCATATTTTTTTTAATATACAGTAAAATTTCTCTATAACAGCCTCGTTTGTTCCGAATAATTTTGAATGTAATAGCAAAATGTTATTATAGAAAATATATATTGAAACATAACATAAAAATTGGTTCCGGAAAAATTTAACGTTTCTATATAAGGATATTGTTATAGAGAGATTTGGCGATACGACAACACACACAATGGAGCACCTTTATCGATAACCTTATCACTGCTTTACTATCTTCCTACCTTAACTCACTACAGTAATCTTATAAAAGCATTTAATTTGTTATGATTAAGCAAAATAGAATACATTAACTAATTAAGCAATCATATAAAACTTAAGTGAAAGGGAGATCAAAAGTACTTAAACGGCAGAAAGAAATAATTGTTAATGATCATTTATTTCATAGTGTCCACGATTCGGGCATTAAAATTGGAAAAAGAAAAATCTAATTATCGTCGCTGTTCCCTTATACTAACTGTTTACGAACGTAAAACTGTTAGATTTATTTGTTTAGTAACTAAGAACTCAACATCTATATATCTTAATGATATATTATTTGGCTTCTTCACATAAGCTTCATTTATGTGATGCCTTAACAAATTGTCTTATAGAAGAAACAAAAGCATCTGCTCTTTAGGCATCTCTTTTGATTGCCCACTAATCTCTTCTTTCTCAAAAAGAAAAAAGTAGGAATCCTATCTTGACGCCCATAAATCTATATTGCTGTAAAATAAAATAATATTTTTTTTTTAAAATACGAAAATAATGAGAAACCTCACTAGCGCGGGCTCTAGCGCGGGCTTAGCGTGACCGCGCTAGTGGGATTTATCTGGGATAGTAAGAAACCTGACTAGCGCCACCATTAGCGCGTGCTGAGCGCGGGCGCGCTAGTCCGGGCGTCATCAACTTCTCTTCGAAAAAAAATAATAATACAAGAATAAACTGAGTCCACTGAATACACAGTGTATCCTTAAGAAAATTATTCCCCTCAAGTACCCGAGGTTTTGGAATATATCCTCCCAGGATAGAACGATTTAACTCACCAGCGTATCGGTACCAAAAACTCTGGTGATCGGCGAACCACTTGATGGTCGTAAAACACACTAGAATATTTTTTGTGCAGAAGAAGAAGAAGTAGATCAGAAAAAATTTTGTAAGTAAAGATTCTAGGATTCAGGGCATATTTATAGCCAATTTCATACTGTTTCTGAAAAGTTTTTGCAACCTTTCAGAACTTCTGAAAAGGTTTTGCAACCTTTCAGAACAGCCATAGATGTTGGAACAGGTGTGAAGATTGCGGGAAAATTAAAAACGGATTTAAAATAATCCGGGAAAGAAAAACGGACCGGATCTTTGTATAAAAAGATTAATCAATCAATCTTTGATTGAAGCCAAATCCGAGCGAGCGACGACGACGACGGCGCGAGGCTTGCCTTCTTCTCAACTCTTTAAGAGCTAGAAGAAGAGCTTCTTTATATATACACATAGATTTTCTTTCCTTCTTCCAATGAGGGACAAAGTGCATTAATTTAAAATTTCACTTCTCTTCATTTCTTTTCCCACTATTTTTCATTCACTCTATTTAAGCTACACCAAGCTTAAAATTAAGTTACACTAAGCTTAAAAATCAACAATCCCCCGCATGAA
Organism: Nicotiana paniculata; assembly: GCA_005239505.1. NCBI lineage: Eukaryota > Viridiplantae > Streptophyta > Magnoliopsida > Solanales > Solanaceae > Nicotiana > Nicotiana paniculata. The sequence goes on from MDKI01207984.1 coordinate 42,888, forward strand.
TGAAGAATGGCTATAAAATAAAATAAAGGAATGCACGGACGTGTGTGTTTTACATGCAAGAATTAATTGCATCTGGATAAGTAGGTTTCCCTTTGAACTTTTCGTAATGAACTTATATCAGATATACTCGGTCAATCGGTAGATTTGATATCTTTGAACCGTCGAACTTTATTGTATGCCTAGACAACATAAGTCACACAATCAATCCTTAACCATCTATGGTTCTCGCGGTTGTGTTCGTTTCAACCATGAACACCGCCTCGTTTCATGAGTGCTTAGAGAATGGGCCTTTACTTTCATTCCCCTTGAAGCTGCTTACACTTCACACTCACATAAGTGATTTCTAAACGTGTAATCTTAAAGACACACTATCTGGTCATATCCTTTCTGACTTAGCAAATCATTAAAGAGCTTTAAGCTTTATTGACTCATCAAAAAAGACTTAATGAGTTACCTTGGTTTTTGAACATTGTCTTCATCACGAGAATGGGTTGAGTTATTTGACAATGTTGAATCGTCATTCATGACTTTGTTTGATCTCTTTGAACTTAGCTCTTGGGATCTCCAGTCTGCTAGGTAGAGTTACCGCCAAGATGACTTGTCCTAGGCCTTAACCCCATTCTCTTTGATGATCTTTCAACTGTCTCTTTAGATAGGCCTTTTGGAAGTGGATCTGACACGTTACCTCTTGACTTTACGTAGTCAATTGTGATAACACTACTAGAGAGTAGTTGTCTAACGGTATTATGTCTCCGTCGTACACTACAAGAATTTGGATTTTTAGTGGCAACATATAGCGGCGACCCTATAAGTTGCTATAATATTTAAAGCATTAGCAACGACATTAAAAGTCGCCACAGAAGATAACTATTTAGCAGCTACTTTTTGAGGTCGCCTCTGATGTTGGTGAAATTTTTTGTCCCGCTAAAAAAACATTTTGGCTCCATATTATTTGTGGCGACTTTTAACAAGTCGCCACTAAAGATAATTTGGAGTGACTGGGTCGCTACTATACAATAAAAAACAAAATAAAAAAAATACTCAAATATACTTTTTAATTCATTAAGTGAAAGCGGAAGACACCCTCTCTCTAGAAATCCCTCCCCATCTCTCTAAAATTACTCTCTTCTCAAATTTCCCCAAAATTTGAATCTCAATCATAGCACATCGAAGCAGATCGAAACAGTTTCTTGCGCACCAGATCGAAAATTTCCCCATCAAGTGATTTTCTGGTGATTTTCTCACTCGGTTTTCCTCAATTTCTGATATATATCAGCTTTATCCTCGTTTGGTGATTTTCTGGTCAGATCGAAACAAAATTACTCTTTTGATATATCAACTTTATCGGCGTCGTCTTGTGCTTGCCAGTGTCTCGCCGTCAGTCGAGAAGGTATTATTTGGGCAGATACAAAAGACGCTTTCGTTCACGACCTCACTCGTCGAAGACAACTCCACCAGGTACAATTTTTCCTCAATTTCTGCTCTCATTGCTTTTATTGAACAACTGTTTTTAACTTTTAGTAGGACTCTAAGAGCTCTATTTTTTAAATTTGTTTTTCCTGTGTGTGTGTGTTTATTTGAGTTTTGGGTTCTTATTTTAATTGAGTAGGACTCCAACAACTCTATAATTGGTTAGGCAATTTTGAGTCGCTCGAAGAACTTCGAAAAACAACTACTAATTCTGGGATTTGAGTTCCTGAAGCTGTTAGGCAGCCTATGCACTCCTCGACGCATCAGGTCTGGTTTCTCTGAGCTTAAACTTGTTTCAATTTCTGGATTTCTGAAAGAATATAGATTGGTTAGTCGAATCGACCAATGAACTTCACCTCTCTTTGGAATTGATTGAGTTTGAGTTCATAAGTCGACTCGAGCTTCTTATTGATTAGTGACTGAGTTGAGTTCGTGAGAACAACTCGAGATTGTTATGTGTTTGAACTATTGTATGAAGTTCTGGTTTATGAGTTCAGTTGGGAATTTTGATTGAGTTTCAAAGTGTTTACTGAAAATCTCATTGATAGCTTGGTTGGAGCTGTGTATTTGCTCTTGTTTCTAGTAGTTGCGAATGAGTTTATGAGTTCTTTTGGAGAAAAGCTTCTGAAAATTGAAAATTGATAAACAATTGAGCAGATTTCAAATAGCCACAGCTTAGTTCTTCAATCCAAATTGTTTTGCTGAGCTTCAGTTGTCAAGTTTTCTAAATTCAAGTTCCTTGAAAATAAAAGAGAGTACCATCTTGTCCATTGAGATACCTTGTTAAACTTGTGAACATGAGGTTTCATAAGATACCAGAAACGGGAAAAAGGGGAAATCTAAAAAGACCAGGAACTGCATTCTAAGGATTTAGAAAGACACTGGAGTTACCTCGAGAGAAATGTAAAATTATCAAATTTTGAAAAAAAAATGATGGAAGATTAGAGATATATTAGAAACTTGATAATTTGACAAATACAAGACATACCTATTAAAGGTGTCAAACACTATAAGCTTTTGCTTATTCCATATGCTGAGAATAACGGCCCCTTCACATCCACCATCTGAGTGGATAACGTTGTATATGCAGATTAAAAATCTTCCTGTGAAAGCTCAACCATCTGACCAAGCTGGAAGTGTGATTCTCGCTAAGGAAGTTGTACTGCAGGTGAACTTTGATCTTCTGAAGTGTGACCTTATTTTACAGAATCTTTATCACTGGCATAGAGGGTTAGTTGCATCTCAAATAATGTATACAATGTAAGTAAGCTGGAAGCATCTTATTTATGAAACATACTTGGGGCCTGCAGTCATTGTAGGGCAGTTTTCTGGTGTACAAAACTCAACTCAGTGAGGGTACCATAAATAAGATTCACCTGGTTGAAGAAATCAACAGATGTATATTGAAAAAAACACCATTTAATTAAATTTGATCAGCTTACAACAACAAGTAAGCAAACAAGATGTAATATTTTCAGCATTCCATTCTCAGCATTGTCTTCAAACAAAGAGTCACATGTAAAGCAGCATAATAGTTGTTGCGCAGATTCTACCTGCAATGTGAGAATATAGTACATTCCACCAGCCTTTAGACTTGATTTGATGTCCTCACATTTAATGTTTTAGCGAATGTGAACTTTTATCAGTAATACCACTTGATCGCTTGGTGCTCTTGGTCAAATCTACTTGTGAAAGCAAAAAAATGAATTCAGATAATACCACTTGATCGCTTTAGTGCTCTGCACCATGATTATATCTTATTTAGCATCCACTTCTAAATTAATCTATAAAACATTGTTTGAGTATTGAAGATGTCATTGATTCATAGTAGGCTAGTGAGTTCTGTCCATTATTACATATTACGTATTACATTATAGTTTCGACTCTGATTATTCTAAAACTGATATTCTCTTTTCTTGTTTTCCTATTATATTCTTTTTCCATGGAAAAATCCTCTTAAACTACATATCAAGATCATTTTTAGGTAAAATTTTCTTTACAAGATAAAAAAGGTAATCGTAGGGTACATTAGTTGTACCAATAACCCTCCTGTTTTAGCGTGCTTAGGAGCTGATAGGATGCTCGTATTCCCTGTTCCATGTCTATACCATCCTTGTACCTATTGGCGTCATTTAGGTTGAGATTAGAAGCTGTTGTATTGTGTGCTTGTGCATCCACCATTTGATTGGTCCCTGCTGAGACAAACTATATGTTCTCTTCTCATTGTTAATATTTTTCTTCCTTTTGTCCACTTTGTTTCTTTATTTTGGAGGGTGTGTGTGTTCCTGTGGTGGTCATTATTAGGGGCTAGGAGTAGTCTAGTTAAGGGTCACTACTGTAGCTAGTTTACTCTTATTCCAATACTTCAAGGTAAATTGGTAGTCTGTCACCTCTGTATTGTGCTCCGTTTGGAAGAGGTGTCGGGTGCTGCAGAGTATTGATTTGCAAAGACTAGGGAACGTAGCACCTGCAATGAGAATGTGTACCATTATTTTGATCACATGTTTGAAATACTGGAAATTGTCAAGTCATGTGGTGTAGTTCATTGATCTTTATAGTAAAACACCTTTTCCTTTTGGAGTAAAAAAATGCACATGCTTTCTTACCGCTATTTCAAATGGTGTAGTTACTGTTTGGAGTTTGCAACAGTACAATAGTTGTTTCTACCTTCTTTTGCAATGTGAGCCGTTTTACAATTACCTATTGGTTAAGTTCTAATTTACCTAGTGGGATGTTTCATGTGCATTTTTTAATATGTTCAAATGAAATAGAACAGGTTATATAAAGAGTGATGATACGATAAGATGGTGTTCGTAGGAATAAGTTGTATTGGTTTCACATACTAGTTTGATAGTGTTTTAAAATAATTTAATGTAACCATTTCTTTTGTTCAAAAAGAAATCTAAAAAGGAATCTAAAATCTTATACGACTATGTAATTTTTTTCACAAAAATATTTAAAGAACCTTTTAACAATCATATCATCCTTAAGCGTAACCAAACCAAATCGAAATGTTACTCCAGTTATCCCTGTCTTTTAGCTACTGTTGGCTTATATTTGGAGTTCACTTTGTTTTTTTTTTGTTGAAAGAAAAGATAAATAAAAAGCATCGGTTTCTTATTCGAAACCTTGTGAATTGTGACTAAGAATGCCAATTGTTCTATATCCAAATACACCCTAGTACATTGCTCTTCCTCTTCTTTTTGTGATGCTGCTACTCATGTTGTAAAGGGGTATTGAAGATTGCTTTTCTTTCTGGGTTATGTTCAGTCATGGCATTGAGAGATGCATGTTGTTGTTGATCTGCTGTTGTTGTTGCTGCTACCGTTCTTTTGTTTTCGCTGCTATGTGGCTGTGTTAACACCCAAATAGCGAGGATCATACTAAAAGTAATTGTAAAAAGTTAAAAATTTGAGGCTGTGATACGATTCTTGTTTAATAAGGATATGGTTTCCTTTGACATAGATTGAAAATTCTTAGAATTTTGAGAGTTGTTGGATATAACAAATCTCATTATGTTCTTCATATATATTAATTTCGTCTAGCAGGGACAAGGCACTTAAACAGTGGTTCAAGGATGGTGTCGTTCAAGGAGCAGCTACAAGGCACTTAATATTTTGTCTTTTTTGGGATATGTATATGCGTATAATTGGAATGCACAATGAATTGTTGGCGGGTAGTATATTTGTAATTGACTTTTTAGTAATGATAATATTTATAATATTCGGCTTGAGAAATTCTTTTGGTGTTTGTCAAACATTATTGGTTGCTTTAATATTGATAGTCAATGGCATGAATATCTCTATATGAAATTTTAGAGAATTAGGTTCCTAATGGAACAGTGGCGACATAATCTTGCCACTGAACATAAATATTTTTTTTGGCGACTTTGGTCGCTACTAAATGACATTTATAGTGGTGACATAATCTTGTCACTGAACATAAATATTTTTTGTGGTGATTCTAGTCGCTACTAGATGACATTTATAGTGGCGACATAATCTTGCCACTGATCATAAATTTTTGCTACTAAAGGTGAATATATAGTGGCGGCCCATCTAATATTTGTTCTTATGGAACAATTTTTTGTAGCGCTTTTTTAAACCTTTTGTGGCGACTCTGTTGCCACAAAATATATTCTTTTAGCGGCGACTTCAAATGTCGCCACAAACCTTCAGTTACGGTTGTACTTGTGGCAATACAAAAGTCGCCACTAATACCTTTTCGCGGCGACTCTTAGCGATTTTGTGGCGACTTTAGTCGCCACAATAAGGTTGATTTCTTGTAGTGGTATATGACGAGATTTTTCGTTATACATAATGCTCCTTGCCCTCCTTATTTCCGCTTGACTATCACAATGTATACAAATAGGTTCCAAAGGTTTAGGCCAAAATGGAATATCTTCTAAGAAATTCCGGAGCCATTCAGCTTCTTCACTGGCCTTATCTAAAGCTATGAATTCAGATTCCATTGTAGAATGGGCAATGCACGTTTGTTTGGATGATTTCCAAGACATTGCTCCACCCCCAATTGTGAAAACATATCCACTCGTGGATTTAATTTCAGATGATCCGGTGATCCAATTTGCATCACTATATCCCTCGATCACGGAGGGATATTTATTATAATGCAAAGCATAATTTTGGGTATGTTTCAGATCTCGTTTCATTGCCATCCAACGTATTTGATTGGGATTACTTGTAAATCGACTCAGTTTGCTAATAGCACATGCTATATCTGGTTGTGTACAATTCATTATATACATCAAACTTCCCAATATGCATAGTCCAGTTGTGAGTTACTTTCACCTTCATTCTTTTGAAGTGCATAACTCACGTCAAT
>MDKI01224863.1:0-21228 GCA_005239505.1 Nicotiana paniculata
AACTTGGTTGTCATCACCACCTTGAACCCACACCCCGCTGTTGTTGCTATTTTTATTTTTAGAGCAATCCTTTGTATGCAACTTATGACCATTCACCACGTACTTAGACATTGTTGTGACCTGAATCCCAGGTCCCCAAGATATATCTTTCAAAAATTGATTTACACTATTATTTGGATCATTTACCTACATATTGTTAAAAATGTTCATAAGTTAGCATAAGTTACAAACATTGTTTACCTACATAGTGTTAGAAAATTATCAGGATAAACTTACAAATTGTTTGAACCACATATCAAATCTCGTATGTACAACATCATGGCCAAATTGACCCACGAAGTGACTGTGACACATCAAATATTTTTAGTAGTTGCATCGAGATGTAATCACAGTAAATTTTATATTTTGATAACTAATAAACCAATACTTACTTGAGAAATGGTACAAATTCGGGAAAATTTAGCAACACATGAAGTGTAGCTGACTTGTACTCCATATCACTCAAACTTCTCTTTCTAACATCCTTAGAACATCGGCCTGGTTGATTGAATATGGACATAGTTGGATATAATGGATCATTCACACATTTGATCGTGTGCCTATTGTGCCTATTCCTAGAACATGGAACATTACTCTCAAAATAATAAGGACAAAAATAAGCAGTTTCCTTTGCAAGATAAGCTTCGCATATAGATCTTTCAATCCTATTCCTCTGCTTAACAAATTTTTTGCATTTTCCAATTGTCCTACATAATGTCATGTTATCCAAGAACATACAAATAAAATAGAAAATTACATCGAACTTATAATATTACCTCTCAAAGGGATACATCCATCTGCATTGAACATGCCATCCAAGTCGTGCCTTGTGTACAAGGTGGATTGGAAGGTGTTCTATCACATAAAAAAAAATACATAGAAATATCTTTTCCATCTTATTAGAAGTTACACGAATGTTCTGATCCATCAGAAGTAGGTTTTCTTCCCTTAATGTGGTAGAACACAAGTCTTTGAAAAACAAACTAATCTTTGTGATGGGTTTCTAGATGGTTTCAGGAAAACCACAAAATTCATAGGCACTAAGGTCTCCATGAAAACATGACAATCATGACTTTTCAAATCGTACAACCTTTTTACCTCCATATCAACTTTTTTTCCAAGATTAGACGCATAACCCTCAGGCATCTTCAATTTTGTAACCCAATCACAAATTTGCCGTCTTTCCTCCAAAGTAAATGTGTAACTGCTTTGGGCTTGAATATATTACCATTGATTGCTGTCTGCAAGTATAATTCAGGCCGCATGCAATATTCTTGTAAGTCCATTCTAGCCTTCGGGTTATCCTTTGTCTTACCTTTAACATCCATCACTGTGTTGAGCAAGTTGTCAAAATAATTCTTCTAAATATGCATGACATAAAGGTTGTGATGGAGAAGATTATCCTTCCAATAAGGAAACTCCCAAAATATACTCTGTTTCATCCAATTATGAGTAACACCGTATCCGGGGAATCTGTAAGGTGGAGTTTCAGTAACTTTATTGAAGTTCTGGACCCTATCCCAAATTTCCTCACCTGAAAAAATCGGAGTCGGAGAATCATATTCCATTTTATTCTTTTTGAATGCATTTTTCATCCTTCTAAACTCATGATCAGGAGGCAAGAATTGACGATGACAATAAAATCATGATTGCTTTCAGCCATGTTTCAAAATGAACGCTTTACTATTTACCATGAAGTAAGGACAAGCTAGCTTCCCAGCAATCATCCACCCAGACAACATTCCATACTATAACGACCCGACCAGTATTTTTGAGAGTTTAGCCCCGTTTCCCCCGTTTCTACTTCACTATATGTGGTTGAGCTTCATTATTTTGTGTTATATTGGTTGGCTGGGGTTCGGAGCGATTTTTGGGGAGAGATGAGACACTTAGTCTCTTATCTTGGTTCAATAGTTGGAAAAGTCAACCAAAGTTGACTTGATGATTAGGTAAACGACCTCAGAATGCGGATTTTATGGTTCGGATAGCTTAGTTAGGTGATTTTGAACTTAGGAGTGTGTTCGGAATAAAATTTTGATGTCCGGTGTAGAATTAGGTTTGAATTGGCGAAAGTTAGTTTTTGGCGATTTTTGGTCGGCAGTGGAAAATAGGTTATCGGGGTCAGAATGGAATTCTGAAAGTTGGAGCAGGTTCCTAGTGTCATTTTGGATATGTGTGCAAAATTTCAGGTCAATCGGACGTGTTTTGGATGGTTTCGGCATCTTTGGCGAAATTTAGAAATTTCAAAGTTCAAAGGCTTGAATTTGATGTGATTTTAGTGTCTTTGCATTGTTTTTGGTGTTTCTAAGGCTCGACTAAGTTCGAATGAGGTTGTGGGATGTGTTGGTATGTTTGGATCCCCGATGGGCTCGGGATTGATTTCGGATGGTTAACGGAAGTTTTGACTTAGGAATTGCAGCAAAAATTGCTGTTGGTGTCATTTTGCTAGTGTGGCTACACCTGCGGATGGGGAGCGACAGATGCGATGGCCGCATGTGAGAAGGTCATCGCGCAGGTGCGAGAAGAGGCCAGGCTGGAGGAGGCCGCAGATGCGAGGAATGGGCCGCACTTGCGAAGCCGCATGTGCAGAAAATGACTCGTAGGTGCGAGAATTGGACTTTTAGGGGATTTTCACAGGTGCGCACCTCGGACCGAAAATGCGGGTTTGCAGGTGCGAAGAACGGTCCACAGGTGCGGATTAACTGGACAGAAAGTATACATAGGTTCCTCCGCGAAATTTTGGGCATTTCTTCCATTTTTGCATGCGGGTTGAGCTAGTTTAGGAGTAAATTGAAGGAGGAATTCGAGAGTCTTCAGTGGAGGTAAGCTTCCCACATTAAAATTTCGTTTCTATGTTATTTTGTGATGGATTAGGCTTTGAATTTGAGGAATTAAAGTAGAAAAGTAAGGAAAAATGGGAGGAAAATTTGGAAAATTCTTTTGGTGTTTTTAGTGGGCAATTGAGATCGGATTTTGGTAAATTTGGTATGGGTAGACTCATAAAGCAATGAGGATTCTAGTTTTTTGATTTTTATCGAATTTAGAGACATGGGCCCGGGGTTTGGGTTTGGCCAATTTCGGGAATTATGCTTAAAATTTATATCTTTCGATTGGGTTTGAAACTCTAAGAGGTATTTTGGGCTGAGTCCCGTGAGTTGAGATGACTTGCCCAAATGGCTTGTGAGGATGACTGAGTGAGGCCTGTCATTGAGTATGTGAGGATAGTTATGGGATGGGATGCACGCCCCATCAATATATATGTTATATATTACATATGGATCGGCCTGCATGCCGCAACAATATATATTATAAATGGGTCGGGCTGCACGCCGCAATAATATTGATTATATATATATGGATCGGGATGCATGTCGCAACAATATATGCTATATATGGATCGGGCTGCACGCCGCATCAATATGCATATCGAATCGGGCTGCACGCCGCAGCATATATAGCGCTTGGGCTGAAGGAGCCCCTCCAGGAGTCTGTACACCCCTATGAGCGCAATCGACTATTATATGGATCGAGCTGCACGCCGCAGCGTATGTTATAAGGATCGGGTTGTACGCCGCAACAATATATATATATATATATATATATATGTTGGATCGGGCTGCTCGCTGCAGCAGTCGTGTGTATTCATGGTACCTGCTGAGTACGAGTGTCTAGTGTGAGCATGGGATACTGATACTTGAGTCACGAGTGACTGAGAAGATTGCCCGAGAGACTTTATTTGTGGGTGATACTGTTCCCGAGGGAATTATATTTTATGAAAAATGCTGTTTTCACTCTTCTTTACACTGAACCTCTGATGATAAATGTTGGATAAATGTTTTATACGAGATATTTAAATGGAAACAAGAGTTTTATGAAATATTGGGAAGGTAGATTCCAGACTTGATTTATTCATTTCCAGTTTTATTCATTATATGGATTTACATGATTTATAAATGCTCGTCACTACACTCAAGTTTTTAGTTACTTTGATTACTTACTGAGTTGGCGTACTCACGTTACTCCCTACACCTCTATGTGCAAATCCAGGTACCATACCATCTCACTAGTTGATTTCCGGACGTGCTTGGAGTTGTTCGAGGATCGAGGTAGCTGCTCAGCGTCCCCAGCTCACCTCCTTTTCTTTCCTCGGTTCATAGCCTTTGTCTTTTGTACTTCGGGCTTTTGTAGTAGCAAGTCACCTCATTGTACATTGTATTTACAGTCTTAAATGCCCATGACAGTTGACTCCGGGTTATGGGGAAATGTATAAATTGTTCATCTCATTTTGCTGGTTTAAAATCTGCTAATTTTTGGAAATTATGAAATATTATGATAGTCTGAAATGGTTGGCTCGCCTAATTCCATGATAGGCGCCATCACGGCCGGCTTAGGATTTGAGGTCGTGACAAGTTGGTATCAGAGCGCTAGGTTACATAGGACTCAACGGTCATGAGCAGGTTTAGTTGAGTCTTGCGGATCGGTACGGAGACGTCTGTACTTATCTTCGAGAGGCTGCAGAGCCCTTAGGAAAATATCACATTCTTGAATTCTTGTCGTGCGAATTCATTTTTATTCAGCCAATAGCGTAGCTCTTGAATTCCTTCCATGTATCTAAACGCGCCCGAGAGCGCTTGGTATCAGCTGTCCATCAACGACTTGTGACTTCCTTGGATGAGATGTGATTTTAGAATTTTGATAATGGGCCAGTCTGGAGGAGTTGAGTCCGGATTCATTCTGTGGCTTGAGTGCTAAGATTTCGATTGTGTGTGACATGTATTTGGGGACTTATATGACCGTTGATGTCCTTATTGACGGGATTTTGTGGCTGAATGCCTATGTGGTGAGTGTAATTTGATGGTTAGATGTGTTCAGACTGTGATTTGTGAAAAACGGATTGGCTGGGAATCTGGCAAGAACTATTGAGTGTTTGATTTCTGTCTCAATTTGGTATATGGCTTCGAGTTGTGAGTGTATTGGAAGACCTCTCATGTTGTTTAGTTGTGGAGCGGAGCGGATCTTTCCGTTGGGTTATGAGTTCCTGGTGATGTCTTTTGGGCTAATCATTGCCCCAGTATAGTTCATGTATTTGATTAACGGTGTATTCCAACCGTATTAGCATTCCTTTGTTATTGTATTCATTAACGGAATCCTGGCGTATACGCATAGACAGGGGTAGCATACTCAGTATATGAGGAGGCAATGTCCTCATCTTCTTGGAGGTCCATCTCCGCTGAGGAGCCAGCCTTCGACTTCAGCTTCAGTTACTTCACCACCCACCTAGGCAGCCAGTGGCAGTAGTCAGTCGGCTAGAGGCCGCCCTAGAGGGGGAGGTTGAGCAGGTGGAGGTCAGGCCCATATGTATGCCTTTCCAGCCAGGCCATATGCTATGGCCTCCGATGCAATGATCGCATGTATTGTCTCAGTCTATCGCCAAGATGATTTTGCTTTATTTGACCTTGGTTCTACATATTCCTATGTTTCTTTATATTTTGCCCATTTTCTTGATATGCCCCGTGAGTCTTTAGTTACATCTGTTCATGTGTCCACTCCAGTGGGCGATACTATTGTTGTGGACCATGTGTATCAGTCGTGTGTGATATCTATTGGGGGTTGGGAGACCTGAGTGGACCATTGTTACTCAGCATGGTAGATTTTGATGTGATATTGGGCATGGACTAGTTATCTTCATGCCATGATGTTCTTGATTGTCACGCTAAGGCCGTGACCTTAGCTATGCCAGGATTTCTGAGGGTTGAGTGGAGGGGTTCTTCTGAGTATGTGCCTAGCAGGGTGATTTCCTACCTGAAGGCTCCGTGTATTGTTGAGAAGGGGTGTTTATCATACCTGGCTTTTGTGAGGGATGTCAGTAGTGAGACTCCCGCTATTGATTCGGTTCCTGTGGTCCGTGACTTGCCGAACGTGTTTCCTGCAGACCTGCCAAGCATGCCACTTGATAGGGACATTGATTTTGGTATTGACCTGGTGCCATGCACTCAGCCTATTTCTATTTCACCTTATTGTATGGCACCAACGGAGCTAAACGAATTAAAAGAGCAGCTTCAGGAACTCCTAGATAAGGGGTTCATTCGGCCTAGTGTGTCACCTTGGGGTGCATCAGTGTTGTTTGTGAAGAAGAAGGATGGTTCTATGCGCCTATGTATTGATTATCGGCAGCTAAAAAGGGTTATGGGTATCCCTTGCCTCGTATAGATAAATTGTTTGATCAGTTGCAGGATGCCAATGTATTTTCCAAGATTGACTTGCGTTCCGGCTATTATCAGTTGAAGATTTGGGAGCCAGACATTCTGTTGACTGCTTTCAGGACTAGATATGGTCATTATGAGTTTCTGGTTATGTCATTCGGGCTGACCAATTCCCCAGCAGCCTTATGCACTTGATGCACAATGTATTCCGGCCTTATCTGGATTCTTTCATCATCGTGTTTATTGACGATATCTTGGTGTAATACCAATCTCGGGAGGATCATGAGAAGCATTGGAGAGTTGTGCTTCAGACCTTGAGGGAGAAGAGATTGTATGCAAAATTTTCGAAGTGTTAGTTCTGCCATCAGCTTCAGGTTCTTATACCGCATATTGTGACGCCTCGAGGGTAGGCGTTGTTTGTGTTTAGATGTAGAAGGGTGTAGTGATTGCGTGATAGTTATGATCTTCAGAAGTGTAGAGAGAGATATCAATTTGAGGCTAAGCCGACAAGGGTATCTCCTATGGGTTGTCCTGGGGTGTGTGATCCTTATGCTGTTCGGTAGTAAGTTCTCTTCTACCAGTAAATGATATATGTTGTAATTGAGTTTAGATCGCTTGTGGAAGTTGGCATGACTATTACAATGGTGAATGCGAGATTTGCAGATGACTTGAGCTGTTAAACGGGTTGTGTTATTATGGGCATTGTGAGTTATTGTTTGTCTTGATCGTTGGCCTTGAGCCAAGTGGGGAGTCTGTTAATGATAAGTTGATGGCACGATTATGTGCTGTATTGGTTTCAGTTCGAGGTATATTAGTGGATCAGTTATGACATGCAGAGTTGGAGTCTGGGAATGACTCGAGTAATGGAAATTCTTCGATACAGGTCGTAATGTACTCTATTGGGTAAATGGGTTCTGTTGAATGATTGAGTATTAGGGATGTGCTACGTATTCGAGGGGTGGAATTGAGATCAGATATAGTAATTTGTGCGCTTCATGGACTTCGAGACTGAGAGTTCTCATAAACAGGTTATTTTGTGGTAGTGAACTGTGAAGATGTGAGCAAAGCTAGTCGGATGTTAGCATGTACTACAATTCAGTCATTGTGAACTTTTTGGTAAGTTATCTATCTGTTGTGGGTAACTAGAGTTGATTCAGGGTTATTGGTAGGCCCGTATGAGTGTGTGTTCTGCACCGGGTCGGAATTGCTGACTCTGAATTTCTATTGTTGAGGAATGTACCATTTGATTGTGATTGAGTTTATTCAAGTTCTGGAGTGATCTATGAGTTACCCTTCAGTGTTGCGGGGAGTGGTGATTATTGGTTATATGCACACATGGTGCGTTTCTAATCGGGTTTTATAGCTAGATTTGAGTAAGGTAAGTATTGAGTATTGCGGGATTGAGACATATTGGTTATGCACTTTCTGATTCGTATGGCATAGTATCGTCCGATTTCCCCGTGGTTATGGTAGCGCACTTTGAGTACTTGACGTCGAATTTTGAATGGTTATTGATTTTGAGCCAAGTGGCTTGTAGTATTTCATGTGGTCCTCCCGTGTGAATCTTTCATATAATTTGATTACATTAGGATGTTGCTATTGAGTGCACAAGTTGCACAGGTTATGGCTTCGAATTTTATCGACGTGTCATGTCATCAGAGTGGTCGTGTTGGATGAGAAGAGGTCATTGGACCTAGAATAAATATTGTCAGAATTGTCTACAGCATAGTTGGAAGGATAAATATCGGGAGTCGGCTTAAATCTGCTATATTTCCTGTTTGGGGAGGGGGAGCTTCCTGTCTGACTGATCGGACGAATAGTTGTTAGTTTTTACATGTTTCTTTCATCATCGGCAGTATATCAAAGTGTTAGAGCGAGGCATGTATTGATAAGAGGTTATGTACCGGTATTGAGTCTTTCTGAGTAGTTATTGTGGTTAAGAGTTATCTCTATGAGTGTTAGTGGTTAAGAGCTATCTCTATGAGTGTTTGAGTCATGCAGTGTATTATGTGATTTCATCTGGGGTGCGTATATGGCTTGATCGATCATGTTCAGACCTGTTCAGTATATAGTTGTGGAATTTTGATCCTGTATATTACTTCAAAACTGGAAATTTGGTTCCAAGGTTTATGGGTCAGGTTGGATTTCAAAACTTCAACTGTGTTGTGCTATTGGACCTATATGGGATAGGGTGATGTCGTATCACCCCCGAGTATGTGCATGGTAGGCTACGAAGCAGTTTGATGGTGTTGGAGAACAACTCTTGGCACGTTCTAGGACGAATTTATGTTTAAGTGGGAGAGGATGTAACGACCCAGCCGGTCGTTCCGAGAGTTTATCCCCGTTTCCCCCGTTTCTGCTTCATTATATGTGGTTCAACTTTATTTTGCTGTATTAGATTGGTTGGCTCAGGTTCAGAGCGATTTTTGGGGAGAAATGAGACACTTAGTCTCTTATCTTGGTTCAATAGTTGGAAAAGACAACAAGAAGTTAACTTATTGGTAAACGACCTCCGAATGCGGATTTTATGGTTCAGATAGCTTTGTTAGGTGATTTGGGACTTAGGAGTGTGTTCGGAATAAAATTTTGATGTCCAGTGTAGAATTAGGCTTGAATTGGCAAAAGTTAGTTTTTGGCGATTTTCAGTAGGCAGTGGAAAATAGGCTATCGAGGCCGGAATGGAATTATGGAAGTTGGAGCAGGTTCGTAGTGTTATTTTGGATATGTGCAAAATTTCAGGTCAATCGGACGTGTTTTGGATGGTTTCGGCATCTTTGGAGAAATTTAGAAATTTCAAAGTTCATAGGCTTGAATTTGATGTGATTTTAGTATTTTGCGTTGTTTTTGGTGTTTCGAAGGCTCGACTAAGTTCGAATGAGGTTATGGAATTTTTTGGTATGTTTAGTTGGAGCCCCGAGGGGCTCGGGACTGATTTCGGATGGTTAACGGAGGTTTGTACTTAGGAATTGCAGAAAAAATTGCTGCTGGTGTCATTTTGCTGGTATGGCCGCACCTGCGGATGGGGAGCCGCAGATGCGAAGGTCATTGCACAGGTGCGAGAAGAGGCCAGGCTAGAGGAGGCCGCAGGTGCGAGGCATGGGCTGCACCTGCGATGCGACAAGTGCGGAAAAGGACTCGCAGGTGCGGATTAACTTGACAACAAGTATAAATAGGTGCCTTCGCTAAATTTTTTGCATTTCTTCCATTTTTGCATGTGGGTTGAGCTAGTTTTGGAGCAAATTGAAGGAGGAATTCGAGAGTCTTCAGTGGAGGTAAGTTTCCTGGATTAAAAACTCCTTTCTATGTTATTTGTGACGGATTAGGCTTGGAATTTGAGGAATTAAGGTAGAAAATTTGGGGAAAATGGGAGGAAAATTTTGAAAATTCTTTTGGTGTTTTGAGTGGGAAATTGAGGTCGGATTTTGGTAAATTTGGTATGGGTAGACTCGTAAGGGAATGAGGATTCTAGTTTTGTGATTTTATCTAATTCTGAGACGTGGGCCCCGGGCTCGGGTTTGGCCAATTTTGCTGAGTTGTGCTGAAAATTTATATCTTTTGATTGGATTTTGTTCCTTTAGCGTATATTGATGATGTTAATCTGGTTTTGGTTAGATTCAGAGCATTTGGGAGCCAATTCGAGGGGCAAGAGCATCACGGAGTAGCTTTTGGGCTATTTTGAGGTAAGTAGCAATTTTAACTCTAAACCTGAGGGTATGATACCCCGTTATTTGATATTGTTTTGGTAAATGAGGTAACGCACATGCTAGGTGACGAGCGTGTGGGCGTGCACCGATAGGGATCGTGACTTGGTCTGTCCCGTAAAGACTATTAAGCCAAGTATTCGATTTGAAACCTTATGACATCCTATATTTCAGAAGTTTATACTTGTTTATGGGCTGTGAGCCATGTTTGGGGCCTCATGCTGACCTGTTTAGACCCTCAAAGGTACTTTTACACTATTCTCACACTATCCTGGCAGAACAATTGTGAACTCAGTCATGTTTCCTACTTGCGGTTATTCTCATTATTATCGCACTGTTTGAAACTCGGAGAGGTATTTTGGGCTGAGTCCCGTGAGTTGAGATGAATTGCCCGAGTGGCTTGTGAGGATGACCGAGTGAGGCCTAGCGCGAGTATGTAAGGATAGTTATGGGAAGGGCTGCACGCCGCAGCAATATATATGTTATATATTACATATGGATCGGCCTGCACGCCGCAACAATATAGATTATAAATGGGTCGGGCTTGCACGCCGCAACAATATAGATTATATATATATGGATCGGGCTGCACGCCACAACAATATATGTTATGTATGGATCGGGCTGCACGCTGCAGCAATGTACATATCGGATTGGGCTGCGCGCCGCAGTAGATATAGCGCTTTGGCTGAAGGAGCCCCTCCAGGAGTCTCTACACCCCCAGTGAGCGCAGTCGACTATTATATGGATTGGGCTGCACGCCGCAACGTATATTATAAGGATCGGGCTGCACGCCGCAGTCGTATAGATATATATATATATATATATATATATATATATGTGTGTGTGTGTGTGTGTGTGTGTGTGTGTGTGTGTTGGATCGGGCTGCCCATCGCATCAGTCGTGTGTATTCATGGTACCTGCTGAGTACGAGTGTCTAGTGTGAGCATGAGATACTGATAGTGGAGTTACGAGTGACTGAGAGGCTTTATTTGTGAGTAATATTGTGCCCGAGGGGCTTATATTTTATGAAAAATGCTATTTTCACTATTCTTTACACTGAGCCTCTTATGATAAATGTTTTTACACGAGATTTTAAAATAGAAACAGGAGTTTTATGAAATATTCGGAAGGTAGATTCCCGACTTGATTTATTCATTTTCACTGTGATTTATTATATGGATTTACATGATTTATAAATGCTCGTCACTACACTCAAGTTTTTAGTTACTTTGATTACTTACTGAATTGGCGTACTCACGTTACTCCATGCACCTCTGTGTGCAGATCCAGGTACCGGACCAACTTACTAGTTGATTTCCGTACGTGCTTGGAGTTGTTCGAGGATCGAGGTAGCTGCTCAGCGTCCCCAGCTCACCTCTTTTCCTTTCCTCGGTTCATAGCCTTTGTCTTTTGTACTTCGGGCTTTTGTAGTAGCAAGTCACCTCATTGTACATTGTATTTACAGTCTTAGAAGCTCATGACAGTTGACTCCAGGTTTGGGGAAGTTTATAAATTGTTCATCTCATTTTGCTGTTTTAAAATCTTCTAATTTTGGGAAACTATGAAATATTATGATAGTCTGAAATTGTTGGCTATCCTAGTTCCATGATAGGTGCCATCACGGCCGGCTTAGGATTTGGGGTTGTGACACACACGCAGGAAAATCATTAATAGTCCACATTAAATTAGGACGCAAATTGAAATTCTTCTTGGTTGATATGTCATATGTTTCAACACCATCATACCACAACTGTTTTAGCTCATCAATCAAAGGTTGCAGATGTAGATCAATCAAACTTTTCGGATTACGTGGACCGAGGATAATACAATTTAAGAATATATATAGACTAGTCATGCACAACTCGGGTGGTAGATTATAAGGTGTAAGAAACAGGCCAACATGAATATGGTGTCGCAGATACAGAAAAAGGCGTGAAGCCATCCACACACAGACCTAACCGAATATTCCTTGGATCACTAGAAAAATCTGTATATGTCCTATCAAAGTGCTTCCAAGCTTCTCCATCTGAAGGATGACACATAACACCAGGTGGTATTCTATTTTAAAAGTGCCATCTTATATGAGGAGCAGAACTCATCGACGCATATAACCTCTTTAACCTAGGTATAAGAGGTAAATAACTCATCGCCTTGATAGAGACCATATTCCCGCTGGAAAGCCTCTTGAAATGAGGCTTTTCGCAAAATTTACAACTATTTAAAGTTGCATCATCTTTATAGCATAACATGCAACCATATTCACAACAATCAATTCTCATTGACGAAAGTCCTAACTTAGAAACCAATCTCTTTGCCTTATAGAAATCAGTGAGTTGACATTAGGGTCAACTAGTTCACTCATAAGGTCAATGAAAGAGTCCATTGCTGCTTGAGAAATATTCCAATCAGATTTGATACTTAGTAATCTAACTGCAATAGACAGCTCAAAGTGCGGCCTTCCTTCACGTAGTGGACGACTAGCTTCCTCTAACTTGTCATAAAAATGTTTTGAGTCATCATTAGCTGTTTGTTCAACATTTTCATTGGGTTCACCCCCGAAGTGCATCCCAAAATCATCCGCAATCATATCATGAATTCTAGAATCATGATTTGTATTCTCCACTGACCTACTACTTTCACCAATAACCATGTTATGAAATATCCCACGTCTACCATCGATCTCTCCATGATTAGTCCACACAAAGTAATTCACTATAAACCCCTTCCTATAAGATGAAGCTTAACTTCCTCCGGTTTTTCAAACATCATACAGTCGCACCTAACACAAGGGCACCTAATTACTCATTCACTTTGGTATGGTAGAAGTGACATTGCATGTCTAATAAAGTCATCAACCCCTTCTACAAAATCCTCCCGCATTCCCCGCCGATTAGGATAATTCCTATTGTACATCCAAGTACGATGTTCCATCTATAAAAATAAAACAAGAACAAATTAATATATTCTACAATTATAAATTAGTTAATTTTTTTTAGTTAATTCAAGATAATTATTTTTTCCTAATTACACCAACAAATAAATTATATTAAATATAATTAATAATAAACTAAAACTACAATTTATATCCTAAAAAATTCAATTCATATCCAAAAGGTTCAATTCACAAGAACAAATCCTAAAAACTAAAAGTTCAATTCATATCCTACGAGTTTAAACATAAACTAAAAGTTAGGATCAAATCTTACGAGTTTAAACATAAACTAAAGGTTCAATTTATATCCAAAAGGTCCAATTCATATCCTAAAATTTCAATTCATATCCACAAAGTTCAATTTATAAACTAAAAGTTCAATTCATAAACAAAAAGTTCAATTCATACCCAAAAAGTTAACTTCATAAACTATAAAATCAATTCATATCCAAAAGGTCCAATTCATATCCAAAAATTTCAATTCATATCAAAAAATTTCAATTTACAAACTAAAAGTCAATTCATAAACTAAAAAATCAATTCATATCCAAAACGTCCAATTCATATCCAAAAGGTCCAATTCATATCCTAAAAGTTCCAATTCATATCCTAAAAGTCCAATTCATATCCTAAAATTCCAATTCATATCCTAAAATTTCAATTTATATCCTAAAGTTCATTCATAAACTAAAAGTCCAATTCATAAATTAAAAGTTCAATTCATATCCTAAAAGTTCAAAGCATATCTTAAACCCTAGATTCTAACTAAACTATTCAAGACAATAAAAAGTATAATTCAAATCTAACTAAAGTATTCAACACTAATTACACTAATTAGTTAATAAAATTAATTAACAAAACTAATTAAAACAAGACCTAAACCCTAGTACTCAATAAAATACAATGTTCAAAGAATTGAAACACTAATTGAAACAATAAAATACAATGTTGGAATATTCAAACAAAAAATAGAAATAACAAAGAAATGAGTTGTAATTCAAACCTAGATTTATTTTTAGGTAGAGAAGGAGAGAGAGGGGCGGCAGTCCAGCCAACACTCCGGCCGGCGACGGCGATAGGCGGTGGCTACGTAAGGTGGGGAATGGAATTTGTGTGAGGGAAATAGAGAAGGGGAGGGGAAGGTATTGAGAGAGAGTTAGGGATATTTTGGGGAAGAAAATAAGAGAAATGGGGGGAGGGACCCGTTTTTCATTATGTATTTCAGAATTAGCGACCAACGTTGGTTGGTAATTTGGTCGGTACATTAAGTTTTGACCGTTTGACCAAATACTGACCAACTTTGGTCGTTTTTAAAAAAAAAACTAAATTTTTTTTTAAATATTACAAGCTATAAAAAATTATTATAAACTATATAAAAATTATTATTAACTATAAATATTTATTTTACTTAACTACGATTATTATAGATAATTATAAATTATAAGCATAATCTTTACAAAAAATTATATTAACTAGGTAATTAGTTTTAATAGATTATAATAGCATCTATGTAAAGGAATTTTCTAAGTTATATTTAAGTATATGAGTAATTTCATATACACATACATTATACTGTAATTGATGATCAATCTTATACATTACTACGTACGAATAATTAATCAATTGATAAACCAATATAATATTATTCTATTGTAGGTCGAGACGTTTTGTTTTTTATATTAATCGATATAGGTCAATGCACTGCGGGAGGAAAAAAAATAGTAACAAATCGACGGAATATCATAATATTACACAGAAAAATGGACGAGAACGCAGCCAAAAACCGAAACCCGCAATACAGTAAAAGCAAGTAGTAACTCAACACTGCGATAATCTCCACCTCAGAGCTTAGCCAACAACTCCAACAATTTAATCAAACCTTCGAATATAACCTTTTACCCACCAGTTTATATTAAAGACCTTAAATATATTCGTTTAAAAATAGGAAACTTCCTTTGAAAGGTACTTACTCCAAATACGTATATATACTTTACAGAAGGAAAGTCTTTAAATTTAATTTCTACAGTATAAGCGTTTTTAAAATATACTTTCCCAATAAATGTATTTCGAACTTAATTTTCGATAGAACAAGTGCACGACATTATCCTTCGTGCTTTTACTCTCGTCCTCCCCATAGAAATTGACAGATACAACATGTAAATTAAGCAAGTAACAGACATGGACAGTGCAACAACAATTGAGATAAAGGTCAAGTATAGGACAATAATAACAAGTCACACCGAATATTTAGTAAAACAATAATAGCTCAAAGTAAAGGCACACGTATACACAGAGAAACATATATCACATCAAAATGCATGTCCCTCGTCCTCACCTGCACGGAAACATCCTTCGTTCCATGAACTCACAAAAGTTTGGCACGACATCACCTTTCGTGCATTAGAGCTCACTCACAATATCACGCACGGCATCACCCTTCGTGCTTTTACTCTCAATAATATGGCACGACATCACCCTTCGTGCTTTTAATTTCAATAATATGGCACGTCATCAACAATCGTGCTTTACACTCTTGCCTCACATGATAATGAATATAAATAATGGCACGACATCACCCTTCGTGATTTACACTCTTTCCTCACATGATAATGTAAATGAAATAGCACGGCATCACCCTTCGTGCTTTACACTCTTTCTCACCCAAACAAATGAAATGATAGCGTGCAGACAAGGGAATCAACATCACAAAAATAATAAAAACCATACTGTCTCGGCAAGGGAGTCAACAAAGGAAACAATATCATCAACAACATGAACAATAATAGAAACCATACTATCCCGGCAAGGGAGTCAACAATGGAAACAATATCATCAACAACACGAGCAATAATAGAAACTATACTGTCCCGGCAAGGGAGCCAACAATTGAAACAATATCATCAACAACATGAAAAATAATGAAACCATAATCTCCCGGCAAGGGAGTCAACAATGGAAACAATATCATCAACAACATGAACAGTAATAGAAACCATATTGTCCCGGCAAGGGAGTCAACAATGGAAACAATATCATCAACAACATGAACAGTAATAGAAACCATATTGTCCCGGCAAGGGAGTCAACAATGGAAACAATATCATCAACAACATGAACAATAACAAAAACCATATTGTCCCGGCAAGGGAGTCAACAATGGAAACTATATCATCCCGGCAAGGGAAACAACTATAACCAATATTGCTTAATTAATTAGCTTCACGAAATAAATCCTAACTTGAATCAATGCTCCGCAATAGGAAATGCCAAGAAAATACCGTCAACATGTATAATCATCAAGTTAGGCCTAAGTAGTACTTAATGAAAGATCATATCAATCACAATATACGACCCACGGGCATGCTTGACACCAACATATAATTCTCCCATTACGGCTAAACAATTATAGGGCGAGGTAATAGTTATTTTAGCTAAGTAGGCAGTTTAAGAAGAAAAATATAGAATGATGATAGAAGAGATAAAATCTTCAGTCAAGTCAATCAAGATCAAGTAAACAACAAGGGAAATCTAAAACATGTAATCCTAATTTAAGAAGGAAAAGATGAAACTAGAAAAGAACTCAGTCATAGCAATTACAACTTCATATACAGGGTATATAAGGACCTAAGGATCCTAAAAGGACAACCTTCTAGAAGTAAGTCCGAGTACACACTCGTTACCTCGCGTACACAACTGCAATCAACATAGAAGACTCAAATCCTAAGGGGTAGTTCCCACACACAAGGTTAGGCAAGATACTTACCTCGATGGCGACAACCCGTTACTCTAAAATGAACTTCTCGGACGAAACGACCTCCGGACGGTTCAAAATCAACTAAACAACTTCAAAATACACATAAAACGTATAAGTAACTATTCATAATAATAAAGTTTCAGCCTTTACAAAAATATAAAAATCGACCCAAAAGTCGATCCCCAGGCCCGCACCTCGGAACCCGTCAAATTTTACAAATTCGATCACCCATTCCAATACGAGTTCAACCATAAGACATTTATCAAATTCCGATGTCGTTTGGTCCCTCAAATCATGATTTTTTATTTTAGAAATTTTATTTAAAAACGAACATTTTCCCTAAATAGAAACACTATTTAAATGATAAAAACAAGGACTAATTCAAGGAATATATTTAATTACAGTTGAAGAATGCTTTCCCATTCGGTTTGTGTGAAACCCCATAAACAATCGCCAAAAACCGAGCTCTAGAAGCCAAAATATGATAAAAATGGTTAAACCATTGATCTTGAGTTCTATTCTTTCTGCCCGGAATTTAAAGCATTGCGATCGCGAGAAGTTATATGCAATCGCGTAGAGGAAAATGTTACTGGCCAAAAAAGGTGCTATGCGATAGCGTAGCAGGGGACACGATTGCATTGAAGGAATTGTTTGATGCCCAAAAGAAAGAAACTATGCGAACACGAGGTTGGAGGTGCGAACGCATTGAATGGAGGGGTTGTATCAACGCGATCGCGGACCCATCTGTGAGAACGCGATGAAGAAAAACTGGGGTGGGTCGCAGAACACTATGCGATCGCATTCGCATTGATGCGATTGCATAGAAGGAAGGACAAATTACAGAACACCAGTTAAGATTGGAAGAAATTTGACCCGAACCCCATCCGAAACACACCCGAGGCCCAATTTAAATATGCAGTGCAGTACAGGGGGAAAGCTCCCGGATCTCTGTCCGTAGTCCCAATTTAAATATGCAATGCAACCACTGGAGAAAACAACCATGCGACAGAAACACCATATATTGCCACAACCGGCACAAAAACAAACAAGACCGAATGCAAAGTGTGTTGAGAAAATCAATACAAAGACTTAAATCACAAAAATGGTAAAAAATCACTAATAAGAAGTAGCCACTGAAAGGAATGCCAAGCACAAGGTGACTTCGAAGCCTGCAAACGCAGCAGCAGGTTGCCTTGAGTCTCCCCAGCAATGATCTGCGCAGCTACTAACAACAATAACCTGGATCTGCACACAAAAATGTACAGAAGTGTAGTATGAGCACATCACAACGGTGCCCAGTAAGTATCAAGACTAACCTCGGTGAAGTAGTGACGAGGACTAGTCAAGACACCACCGGTCTAATAAGTAAAAAGGCATAAATGTATAAATGACCGAAACATAATATCTATCTAAAGATTTTTCAATATAATTAACAACACGATCGAATAATACGGAAGAAAATTCAATAATTACTATCAACGGACAACATAATAGAAATACGCAAAGAGAATGGAAAGAATGCAATCCAAATGACGGGAATCACAACCCAATAAAAGCACTAGCAACTCAGCACTGCATCAATTTATTCACGTCAGACCTTAGCCAATAAACTCAATAAAACTGGTCAAACCTTCGAGTGAAAACCTTTAAATCATGAGTTTATTTTGAAAACATAAAGATATAATCATTTCGGAATAGAGAAATTTCTTCTTTGAAACATACTTTCTCTAAATGTATATTTATATATTTTTATAAAGAGAAATCTTTAAAACATAGTATCTTCAAATACGTGGTGTTCAAATATCTCCCAAATACTGCTCTTTCAAATGTCATCAAAATAACTGATGTTCCAATATACTTTCCTAAATATTTCTCTTTCAAATATCATTTTTTTGCATGACAAATACTTTTCAAATATACTTTCGAAATAGAAGTCCTTCAGACATAACTTTTCCTGGATATAATTGCTTTTCAGCTATACTTTTCAATATATATATATTCTTCGATCCAAATCTCCTCAATGATAAAACTACCAGAACTCAGTCCGCAACTCAGAATTTGTCATGCAATGTAGTACATGGGGAAAGCTCCCGGAATCTCGTCCGTAGTCCCAATTAAAATATGTGATGCAGTAGAGGGGGAAAGCTCCCGGATCTCTGTCCATAGTCCCAATTTAAATATGTGATGCAGTACAGGGGGAAAGCTCCCGGATCTCTGTCTGTAGTCCCAATTTAAATATGCAGTGCAGTACAGGGGGAAAGCTCCCGGATCTCGGTCCGTAGTTCCAATTTAAATATGCAATGCAGCCACTGAGGAAAACAACCAAAATGCGACAGAGAAAACATATATTACCACAATCGGTGCAAAATAAAACAAGACCTAATGCAAAGTACGATGAGCAAAACAATACAAAGACTTAAATCACGAAAAGGGTAAAAACTCACTCATAAGAAGTAGCCAATGAAAGGAATGCCAAGAAAAAAGAGAAGACAACATAACGAGGGGAAAACAAGACAAATATAGCAACGATTCTATATATTCAAGTTCGCAACCAAGAAACCAAATCATCCCGGCAAGGGAATCAGCTATAACCAATCTCACTTAGACAATTAGCTTCACCGAATAAACTCAGTTTGAACAAATGCTCAGTAAATAGGCAGCATCAAATAATACCATCAACATGGGCGGTCATCAATTAAACCTAAGTATTACTTATGAGGAAAATCATTTAAATCGCAATGTATGACTCAGGGGCATGCTTGACCAACGTATAGATATTCCAATTAGTCACATAGGCAGCGTATGAAGAAAGATATAGTATAACGGTAGGAAAAATAAGGTCTTCATTTAAGTCAATTAAGATCATATAAGAAACAAGGAATGCTAGGCAAGTACTTCTAATTTGAGCAGGGAGCGATGAAACAAGAAATCAGGAATTTAAATATAACAATTTCAATTCATACACGGGGAACATAAGGACCTAGAAATCCCTAAAGGGAAATCTATTTGCAAATAAGTTCGAGTACGCACTCGTCACCTCGCGTACGTGGACTACAATCCACATAGAAGACTCAATCCTAAGGGGAAGTTCCCCCACACAACGTTAGGCAAGATACTTACCTTCACTGCGCTAATCAACTCAAAACCACGCTCTTTCCATGAGTATCCAACTGCGGGTGGCCCAAATCTAGACAATTGGATTGCATAGTGTAAATATCATCAACGGGAAACAAAATAACTAATAAGTTCGAAACTAATACGCAAAATTAGGAATTTCGCCCAAAAAGTTCCCTGGGCCCACGCCTTGGAATCGGGTAAAAATTATATTTTCCGGACACCCATTCACTCACGAGTCTAAACATATGAAAATCTCTCAAATCGGAGGTCAAAAACCCAATCAAAACTCAATAATTTGGTCTATGAAGTTTATCAAATTTTTCCCAAATCTTCCACCCACATTCGAATTCTAAGGACCAGATTTAAGTTAGGAATCATGGAAATTTATCTAAGTAGGTTAGAAATCAATTGCCCAAGTTACCCAGGTGCAAAGGTGTTCAAAAATCGCCTTCCCCGAGCTCCAAAAATCAAAATGGTGAAAATAGGCTTAAGCCCTCGAATATGATATAATTGCCCAGCAATATCCACACCTGCGCCCCCGGGACCACACCGGAAATACCATCACAGGTGCAAAAACCCACTAAAAGGCCTGGGGTCACACCTGCGGTCAAATGGCCGCACCTGCGGCTCCGCGGCTCCGCATCTGCGGAAAACAAACTGCACCTGCGAGGATTGGGGGATTGGGCCAAGTCCGTACCTGCGTGTCCGCACCTTTGGAAGGTCCATGGCAGGTTCAAGACACCAGAACCAACAATGGTTCAGCTGTCTTCCAAGTTCTAATATCATCCGATTGGCATCCGAAACATACCCGAGGCCCTCGGGACCCCGTCCAACCACACACACAATTCATATAACCTAACACGGACTCGCTCGACGTTTCAAACCACATAAAAACTAAAACGATGAATTAAACTAAAAATCCATGAAATTCCTCAAAACTTCTATAAACATTAAGTTTTGCATTTAAGGTCGAAATCACGTCAAACTAAGTCCGTTTCTTACCAAATTTCATAGATAACACATATAAATCATATCGAACCTGTACCGGGCTTCGAAACCATAATACGGGC
Organism: Nicotiana paniculata; assembly: GCA_005239505.1. NCBI lineage: Eukaryota > Viridiplantae > Streptophyta > Magnoliopsida > Solanales > Solanaceae > Nicotiana > Nicotiana paniculata. Next base: position 20,820 of record MDKI01224863.1, read on the forward strand.
CTGATATCACAAGTTTCACCTCAAATTTCATTTTCAAAAACTTTTATATTTTTCAGAAAAAAATTTTCTTTAAAAATTCATTTCTCGGACTTGGGACCTCGAAATTCGATTTCGGGCATATGCCCAAGTCCCATATTTTCCTACAGACCCTCTGGGACCTTCAAATCATGGGTCTGGATCCGTTTACCAAAAACATTTACTGAAGTCAACTATATTCAAATTTCTAATAAAAAAATTATCATTTTTATAAGTTTTTCAGATAAAGGCTTCCTGGCTACGTGGTCGGGCTGTGCACGCAAATTAAAGTGAGATAGAAGGAGGTTTTCATGACCTCAGAACACAAAATTAGCTAGAATATATGGGATGACCTTTTGGGTCATCACATAGGACTAACTCTTCATCAAGAATC